>JAPVLO010000113.1:0-142500 GCA_027257055.1 Cephalopachus bancanus | reverse complement strand
GGAATTAAAATCAGGAGACAAGATACCAGTAAGATATTATTTTTTCATTATGACCTCACAGTCTTCAGATTTTTATTCAAAATTTCTAAATTAGGCAATAAAATGTGCAGAATTATTAAGCTAAAATACTTCAAAAGCCATGGATCTAAAATGTATTCTACATTAACATGCAACCGGGTGATCTTGAGACATACAATTAAATGTCAGTCTGTTTTCTAACCATTAAAATGGCATCACTACTGCTGTCCTTCCTATCCCACAGTGATGTTATAAAGAGTGAAATGAGGTATATAAAACAGCTGTTTAAACTATAATGTAACCTTGAGCTCAGTATTACAACAAATAAAAAATAGGCCAAAAGCTATAATATTCAAAATTTTGTGCACAGTGAGAACTTCGTTCAAGTGAACTCTTAAACAGAAAACTACTAAATAAAATAAAGATGTCACTGCCTGAGTTTAGCCAAGGGAACATAAATTATGGTAAGAAGTGCTGGAGGCTATCTTCACTCTCTCCTCTCCCTGTTGTCCTCCAAGGTATCTCCTAGAACACCACTGTGTGCAAGAAGCCTTGGAGTCATACATGTGGGGTAAAAGAATCCTGGTTTTACCACTTATTAGTTGTCTGAGCCTCACCTTCAACTATCAGATGAAGCCAGTATCACCTACTTTTCAAGGACTGGAAATAATGTGTATGAGAAAATCTAGAGGAATGCCCAGCATACAATAACACGACCACTATAGTAGAGTTTTGCATACATAACTCTGTAAGATACAGGCATGGATAAAGCATTAAAATTAAATTGCTTTTAAAGCAATTAAGTTTAACAACTTTAGCCTGAAATTTGGATGTCTGTAACAGCCTCCTACATATTATGACTTAACTCATTCTCTCTGCTTTTTATTTTCTTTAGGTCCCTTCAAGTAATCTTTTTCAAATACCAATTTGGCCAGGTGACTTATCTCCTTTTGTGGCACACAAAGCCCTAGACAACCTGCCCTCAGTCTATCTATTCCTCCTGCTTCTTCTCTAGCACTCTATGTTTTAACCAAATTCAATTATTAACTCATCTTTGAATAGAATGTATACTTTTTAAAAAATATTTTATTTTTCCAGAAACAATAAATGTGGTTGTGAAAAATTAGAAATTTAAAAAATGTAGATTTAAAGAAAACATAGAAAAAGAAATTACATTCTTATCTAGTTATCATTGCTATTAACAGAGCATATCCTTCTGGAGGGATATATAAATGTAGATAGATATAGAAATATAAATGATCACAAGGTACATGCTACTTTATAACTTGCTTTATTCAGTCAAGAATCTCCACCTTTTTGTTTCTGTAAAGTTCCATCTCAGCTATTAAATAGGCCATATTCAAATTTCCCCAACTACCCAAAAATGTTCTTTATTGCTGGTTTGTCCAAATCAACATCCAATTTAAAGTTTCACACTGGATATAGTTGTCCTTTACATCTTTCAATGCAGCACTGTTGCCTTCTCCCATAATCTTTTTAGGACAGTAATAAGTTAAAGAGATCTCATTACTTTTCCTACTGAATGTCCAGTCTTGTGAATTTATCTGGCTCCTTCCTTTCTTATTCTTTTATCATCTGTTTTACCAGATACAAAGGAAGATAAGTGTATGACCCCTTAAGGTTAAAAATGTGGGAATTAATTGAAGTCTACATTTTAATTGAAGTCTGAATAAGGAATGAACAGATTATGGCACAAGGAAGTTTCTATATGGTAGCTCTAGAGAATCTCTGGACAGAATAGAACAGGTTGACTGAGGTGAGGAGAGGGTCAGAAATACTGTGTTTTCATTAATTCTTTGGATAGTACGCATATTTTTTCAAAACTATGTTTATATATCACATTGATTTTTTTTCAATTAAGTAAAAAGAAAAAAATTAAAAGAGCAATTATATTAAATCGTGTACTCATTCAGCTTTTAACTTCTGTTAGAATTTGGGAAAGTTTAAAGATGCCCCAGCTGGACACCATGGCTCATGTCTGTAATTCTACCACCTAAGGAGGTCAAAGCAGGAGGATCCCTTGAGGCTAGGAGTTCAAGACAAGCCTGGGCAACATAGTGAGATACCATCTCTACAAAATAATAACAAAAATCAGACAGGTGTGGTGGTATGCGCCTGTAATCCCAGGTACTCAAGAGGTTGAGGTAGGAGTGTCCCTTGAACCTAGGAGTCAGAGAGTTCAAGCCTGCATTGAACTATGATTGTATCACTGTACTCTAGGTGACAGAGTGAAACTTGTCTCAAAAAAAAAAGATGCCCTGAAAAGACTGCAATTTTCTTTTTCATAATTTTGTCTTCACTGCATAACAAAACATCAATTTGATCAGTGTGTACTATGATTTCAGAGGTCATAATGACAGAAAGGAACCATTAAGAGATTTACAACTTTACACAAAGTACCTCAAAAAACATGTTTTTATTTTTATGGTTCTAATCATTGTTTACCAATTCATCTACTCCTGCCTGAATTACGTTCCT
This sequence comes from Cephalopachus bancanus, assembly GCA_027257055.1. Classification (NCBI taxonomy): domain Eukaryota; kingdom Metazoa; phylum Chordata; class Mammalia; order Primates; family Tarsiidae; genus Cephalopachus; species Cephalopachus bancanus. Next base: position 139,983 of record JAPVLO010000113.1, on the reverse strand, counting down.
TCTTTCATTATTAGAGGTGGTCAAGTATTATTAGCTGATATTTAATCATGCTTCATGATTCAGGGCAATATACTCAAGAGACAAAAGAGGGTCCATGGTATAGCTAGTATAATGGCTGGCTCACAGTAGATATTTAATATATTTTAGCCATTTCCCATCATTTCCTATATCCTCTTTCCTATGACGTTGAAGTTCTTGATAAGAAAACCTTCTTCCCAGATCCGAAAGGAACAAAACACTATACATCAAAGCCTATTTCCTAGTTATGGAGTTATGGCTAAACTAAGTTGTAAGCTCTATGTCTGAATATTTCAATTATGGAATCTCTTTTTGTCTCAAAAAAAAGTCTAACAATTCAAAAGCATTCTCCACTCTAATGCTTGCTCCCAGTCTTAGCACAGAAAAGTTTCTTTTCAAAAAGTAGTCAAATATCCATAAGAATGGAGAAGAGTAGTCCAGAAAATTTATAACTGAGTAATACAGAACAACTTACATAACTTTAACAGAATTTTCATACTAAACATAATTTCTAACACAAGAGCTGGATTCCACTTCAGTTAGCCTTTCCTGAGGATATACCACCAATTTGGTTTTGATGGCTACCAGGAATTCTCAGACTTGGTCCCTTTTCATGGAGGCTAAAACATAAAACCATGAAGAAGGTGACCCAGAAAGGACATTGAGCAACGGAGAGAAGTCAGGTTGTTCTTTCTCAATAATAGTTTTAAGCTAAGCATGACTATTGTATAAAATACAATTATAAATTTTAAACCAAACAAAAGGTATCTATAATTTAAAATTAGTACTTTTTCCTTCATTTTCTGCTGTGTATCTAACCTTGTCTATAAGTGCTAAATGTAAATACTGTTAAATCAGAAACTATATTCTTTCAACAACTTCACAATGTAGATACTATGAAAATAAGGAAACAGAAGCAGAGAGATTGGCTTACCAAATACCACACATCTCATAAATGCCAGGGACTGTGAATTGAAACCATTATGCAAAATCCTATGTTTTGTTTTGTTTTTTTCACAAAAGTTTCTATTTTATACTATTTACAAGCATTGCTTCAATAGAAATGAATCTAAACAGATATTAGAAACCCAAGTAATTTTTTTTTTTAAAGTAAAGCCAACTCATTTTCAATTTCAAAACATCAGAGCTGGAAACATTCATGATGTACTCACCTGATGCAGGAGACGTTTCAGTTTGAGTAACTGAGTTTTTACAGCAGTGCAATCTTGAACCATGTGACGGAGGGTCATCTCATCCAGTATCACTGTATTTTCTGGTACATCTACAAACATCTTCTGAGCCTGGAAAAAGGGAGTCCCTCCATAGCTTTCAAAATGACCCAAAGGAGATTCTCTATAGGGAGAGGCTCTGGAAGGGCAGGTGAAGAAGGTGGAGAAAAAAGATATATAATACAATTTCAGAAAGAGATGAAGGTAATAAAATTATTGCAGCTATTATTACAAACCATTTATCAGTACCACAAAGTCTCTGAGTTTTACTCACCTCAGTCACTAGGTATATTTCCACAAAAGGCAAAATCAGCTCAAAATCAGTTGTCATAAAAACAATTATCTTCTGTACCTTCCCCACCCTTTGTGTATTTTGCACACACTGAATGAATAAAACTTGTTAGGAACCAGAATAGAAATAAAATATTCTGGGAAGACTTTGTCTGGAAAAATTATACTTATTTTCCCTTTTCTGCACTGATTGTCTGCTCTTTAGTTTTTCACTTTGCTTGACCTCTTAAACTACATACCTTTTTCAGCCCATCACTGTGCTACCCATATCCATTCCCAGTTTGTACATATCCTTAAACTCCCATTTCCTAAACTGCCAATAGATCGTTAAGACAGACGAGTTATTATTTCTTCTTTTTTGTTTTTACATTATTGATAAATGATGTTTTCCAATAAAGATTAAATAAGCTTTTATAAAAGTCTTACATACACCATATAGATTCTAATCTTATATTGCATTAAAAATATCTACTCTAAAAAAATTTATACTTCCCTTCAGTCTCATACAATAACATACATGCTAAATAAGAGAAAAAAAAACTAGGGCTAATGTGCTTCATGAGAGTTAAAAAAATGTTTTAAGCAAAAGTGATAGCTACAACAATTTAAAAATTACTGTATAACATTACACACAATTCCAGTTGGTTCTTAAATTAAAACAAGAACTTACATATGTGAAATCTCAATATTTAAATAACACACTGAAAAGTATTCTCTCCAATATAATGGCTATTTTAACGTATCAGAATTAAAGTTAAATTAATAATGCACTAAACTTGCAGAAATCATGATGCATTAGACTTCAACCATAATGAAAATGTAGAATTACAATCTGGAAGCAATCACATTAAAAATATCCCAGTTAGGCTGGGCACGGTGGCTCACGCCTATATTCCCAGCACTTTGGAAGGCCGAGGTGAGAGGATTCCTGAGCCCACAGGTTGGAGAACAGCCTGGGCAGCTTGGTGAGACCTCATCTCTATAATAAATAAAAAAATTAGCCGAGTATGGTGGTGCATGCCTGTAGCTCCAGCTACTTGGAAGGCTGAGGCAGAAGGATCAGCTGAGCCCAGCAGGTCGAGGTTGCGGTAGCCATAAGTGTACAACTGCCCTATAGGCTGGGTGACAGTGAGACTCTGTCTCAAAAAATAAAATAATAGTCCCAGTTAATAGTCAAATTACAATTTACTTTTTGCTTTGTCAAGTGAGAAAAGGAAAGATTAGTGAGGGAAGATACTGAAAAAGACTGGTCTGCAGTGTACAGTCTGAGAAGCAAATATAGAATATAGATATACAGAGGGGTATCCTCCAAAAAACACTATTTATTTATTAAAAATTTTATATTTATTCTTACATGTTTAAACTTCAGGCAGGGCTCGGTGGCTCAGCCTGTAATCCAGCGCTTTGGGAGGCCGAGGTGAGTGAATTGCCTGAGCCCGAGGGTTTGAGACCCGCCTGGGCAACTTGGCGAGACCTCATCTCTACAATAAATAAAAAAAAATTAGCCGGGTGTGGTAGCGCACGCCTGTAGTTCCAGCTACTTGGAAGGTTGAGCGGAAGGATCGCTGGAGCCCAGCAGGTGGAGGCTGCGGTGGCCGGGAGCGGCCACTGCACTCCAGTCTGGGCGACAGAGTGAGACTCCAACTCAAAAAATAAAATAAAATAAAATAAAATAAAATAAAATAAAAAAATAAAAAAACTTCAGTCACTTTCAAAGTACTCTCCATTTGATGCAACACACCTATCAAGACACTTTTTCCACTGCTCAAAACAGTTTTCGAACTCATCAATTTGAATGCTAATTTTTTTTAGTGCTTCTGCTGTTCTGTTTCATCTCTTCCACATGAGCAAAACGTTTCCCTTTGAGGACTTTTTTTTTCAGGCAAACAAAAAACAGTCGCTGGGGGCAAGATTGGGTAAACAGGGAAGGTGGGGCACAGTTTTGGTTAAAAACTGCTGAACACAGCTTGGTGTGGGAATGTAGGTTTTCATAGTAGAAGAACCAGTCACTGTTTGCCACAACTCAGGACGTTTTTTCCACAAATTGTTATGATACTTTCTCAAAACTTCGAGATAAAAACTTTGGTTGATTATTTGATCCAGAGTAACAAATTCCAAGTGTACTACAAGGGGCCGACCTCCAAAAGATAATTCCAATTTTGGAGGGGTCCTGGGCCCTTGTATATTAGGTTAATAGAAATATGAACCAAATGTATAGAACTAATGAATTTAAAATGCTTGAAGGGAAGAGACAACAAGGCCTGATCACAAACCGAATATGGGAACAAAGAAGTGACATCTAGAAAAACCGCAATCAATTAAAAAGCCAGCTATGGCTTTGGATTTAGGTTTAAATCCTGTCTGAACCAGCAATTGAAAATATTTAATATCTTTGGGCCATAGTTCTTTAACTCTCAATGTTCTCTACCTATTGAACAAAGTTCATGGTTGTATTTCTAATATCTTCATCATGAGATTCAAAACTAAACCTGTATTTTCTCGTAGTATTCAAATGCTACTTTCTTCAGAAGCTCTTCCTGATCCTCTCACTAGATAAAACTACCATTTTATTATCCTTACTTTATTTTATAGCACAAATTAAAGAAATCTATATACCTATCAACTCTAACTGAATTGTAAATCCTTTGAAAACAGACCAGGCCGAGCACAGTAGCTCAAGTCTGTAATCCCAGCACTTTGGGAGGTCGAGGCAAGAGGATTGCCTGAACTGAGGGGTTCGAGATCAGCCTGGGCAACTTGGTGAGACCTCATCTCTAAGGATAAATAAATAAGTCAGGTGTGGTAGCATGCACCTGTAGTTCCAGCTACTTGAAAGGCTGAGGCTGAAGGATCACCTGAGCCTAGCAGGTCAAGGCTGCGGTGGCCGTGAACATGCCACTGCACTCCAGCCTGGATGACAGAGTGAGACTCCTACTCAAAAAAAAAGAAAAGAAAAGAAAACAGAGCCATATCTTATTCATGTTTATATTAACTGCACAGATCATGTAAGTTCAAATTCAGCTGTCATATACTAGCTATATAACACATAGGGCAAGTTACTTAATCCCTCTATGATTCAATTCCTCATCTATAAGGTGGGAATAATAACAGCATTTATATCCTTAGGTTATGTAGGATTAAATGAGGAAATACATTAAAGTGCATAGAATAGTACATGATATATAGTAAATGCTAAATAAAAAACAAATAACTTATATCATTAATAATTTCCAACTTCTTTATATTGAAATTTTTTAAAAATTGAAATGTCAGAATACTAAAATTAAACAACCAACCATATACCCTTTACCTATATGTACTGACGGTTAAAATATTGACACATTTGCTCTGTATCTATGTTTATTTACTGCTAAATCATCTGACAATAAGTTAAAAATAACATAAAATCTCATTAAAGGAACATTTGAAGTTTGATGGGGAAAAAAGAATATAACTGAGGTTAAAAGGCAGAAAGAGACAAAGATGGAACAAACAGAAAGCAAATGTGTAACAGAGGTTATTTTCAGAAAATAAAAGGAGACTATGAAGATAGATGTGAGGGGGAACATATGACAGAAAGATAGTGGTGATTTTGAGATTTCAGATTTTGAGATAATACAGTTTACATAAGAGAAAATGAATCTTAGAAACAGAATGGAAGGTAAAATAACTTTCCAAGACTGATGGCACAAATCCAGGGGCAAACGTGCAAAGAGGGTGAAGAAATAAACATGAGACAAAAGACGGATTACCGGCCATAATACCCATTAAGTTGACAGGTATAAATTTGTACTTGTACACATTTTGACAATCATGAATTTCGAGCACAAAAATTAAGTAGTGAAAGCAACAGAAGCCTGTAAGCTGCTGTAGTATGAGCACACCAAAATGCTAGCAGAGTTAGATCCTGTGTGTCCAAACACAGCTCAGGGAAGCTGGTAGATATGAGGAACTGAACTAACAGACATATGAGTGAAGGCAAAAATGAGTTCAGTGGTTAGAAAAGCATGATAAATACATGCCTACCATCACTAATTATTTAACACTGCTCTGTAAGTATCACCAATAAATTCAAAAGGAAAGGAATAGGATGTAGACAAACTACAGAAAAGAACCCTGAAGAGAACCTTTTTTACTCACTTAAATTGAATCCACATACAGTAGCAGCACCTGATATTCAACCCACAAGCCTAAAAAATCATATTGTTGAATAATTATTTATTGTCATTTTAAAGAAACTTCCCCAAATTATATGGCTACTTCCATGTTCTTATAAATAATTTTATTCTTTCCACTTCCAAAAGAATTTCTTGATTACTAAGATGTGTGATTCTGTGCCCATCTTAAAGTTGGTGATTCATAGGTTAGATTGGTGAGTACAGACGTTTGTCTCTATGTGTGTGTGTGTGTGTGTGTGTGTGTGTGTGTGTGTGTGTGTGTCTGTGTGAGAAAAAATTTTCTTCTTCACTTCTTACCTAATCTGAGTTACAATTTTTATTTCATAAAATCTTTAGTATTTCTTTTCTTACCATTAATAAAAACTGCATATTAAGAGTTAAATATGTTTATCTTTATGTTCACAGTTATATTTTCTCATGCTAGATTCAACACAATCCCAATCAAAATTTCAGCAAGTTATTTTGCAGATATCAGCAAAGCGATTCTGAAGGCTCTACAAGAACAGGCAAAAGACCCAGAATAGCCAACACAACATTCAAGAAGAAAGTCAGAGGATTGACACTATTCAACTTCAAGACTTACTATATAACGTTACAATAATCAAGATAGCATGGTATTGGTGAAAGAATAGGCAAACAGATCAAATGAACACAACAGACAGCTCAGAAATAGGCCCACATAAATATAGTCAACTGATCTTTGACAAAGAAGCAAAGGCAATTCAATAGAGAAAGGATAGTGCTTTCAACAAATAGGGATAGAACAACTGGACATCCACATTTTTTAAAAGACTCTAAATCTTTCACAAAAATTAACTCAAAGCAGATCATAAGCCTAAATGTAAAATGCAAAACTGCAAAATCCTATAAAATAAAAAGGGAGGAAATCTAGGTGACCTTGGATTTGGCAATGAGATTTTTAGATACAACACAAAAAGTGCAGCCCAATAAACACAAAAATGGATATTGGAATTCATAAAATTTTTTTAAATCTGCTATGCAAAAAACACCACCAAGAGAATAAGACACTAAGACACAAGACTAGCCAAGCTCGGTGGCTCGGCCTGTGATCCCGCATCCTTGGGAGGCTGAGGTGAGTGGACTGTCTGGGCCCGCAGGTTCGAGACCCGCCTGGGCAACTTGGTGAGACCTCATCTCTACAATAAATCAAAAAATTAGCCGGGTGTGGTAGCGCACGCCCGTAGTTCCAGTTACTCGGAAGGCTGAGGTGGAAGGATCGCCAGAGACCAGCAGGTCAAGGCTGCGGTGGCCAGGAGTGTGCCACTGCCCTCCAGCCTGGGCAACAGAGTAAGACTCCAACTCAAAAAAAAGACACAAGACTAGTAGAAAATAGCAAAACATATCTGATAAAGGATTGATATCTGAAATATACAAAGAACTCTTAAAACTCAATGATAATAAAACAATGACCCAATTTAAAAATGGTCAAAGATCTGGACAGACACATCACCACAGAAGATTATACAGATGGCAAAAAAGCATGTGAAAAATGTTTAACATCATATATCATTAGGTAATTGCAAATTAAAACAATGAAATATCACTACATACCTAATAGTTAATGACCAAAGCACAGAACCCAATGCTGGTGAGGCTATGGAGCAGCAACAGAAGCTCTCAGTTTGGCAGTTTATAACCAAATTAAGCATATATTTCACACATGATCCAGCAATATTGTTCCCTGATATTTACCAACATTAGTTGAAAATTTATGCCCACGCAGTTTTATTCATAGTTGTCAAAACATGAAAGCAATCAAGAGGTTCTTTAGTAAATGAATGAATAAGTAAACTGTGGTACAGTACATTCATACAATGCAATATTATTCAGTAATTTTTTTATGAGATGTCAAGCCACAAAAAGATGTAGAGAAACTTTAAATGCAAATTACTAAGTGAAAGGAATAAATCTGAAAAGACTGTATGCTGTCTGATTACAGCTATATGGCATTCTAAAAAAAAGGAAAACTATGGAGACAACGACAACAACAACAACAACAAAAACTGGTTGCCTGGAGTTTGGTGAAAGAAAGAAAAGGATGAATAAGTGACAGAATTTCAAGGGCAGTGAAACTATTTTTTATGATACTCTAATGATAACAATATGCCATTGTACATCTGTCAAGGCCCATAGAATACACAACACAAAGTGAACTCAAATATAAACTATGTATTTTAGTTAACAATAAAGTATCATTATTGACTCATCACTTGTAACAAATATATACCATAATCATGCAAGATGTTAATAACAGAAGAAATTATATATATGAGAGAAAGTATATGAGAACTCTGTGCTTTTCTGCCCCATTTTTCTATAAACCTAAAACTTATAAAAATAAAATCTATTACTTTTTAAAAGGTGCTGGGAAGCAGCATGACTAAAGGAAGAGAAGCATATTCATAACGGCATAAAAGCACTGAGAACACTGTGCAAATTTGTCAAAATCAACTTTTTCAGAACTCTAGAAATCAACCAAATGCTTGCAACAACCAAAGAGCATTTAAATCAATAAAAACTGCTCTCAATGAGAATAGCAAGCTTTATGATATTTTGGTTTTGTTTTTTTTTTTTTTTTGAGTTGGAGTCTCACACTGTCACCCAGACTGGAGTGCAGTGGCCGCTCCCGGCCACCGCAGCCTCGACCTGCTGGGCTCCAGCGATCCTTCCGCCTCAGCCTTCCGAGTAGCCGAATTACAGGCATGCGCTACCACGCCCGGCTGATTTTTTGATTTATTGTAGAGATGAGGTCTTGCTGCCCAGGCGGGTCTTGAACCCACGGGCTCAGGCAATCCACTCACCTCAGCCTCCCAAAGGCACGGGATTATAGGCTGAGCCACCGAGCCCGGTTACTTTATGATATTTTAATGTATCCTATTGCTGTTCCCATCTCCTTAGCTCTGTGTAGCTTAAGAACCAAGAGTCTTACAAGCATGGCACCTGAGAAATCCAGCTGTCACTAGGGATCAGGGGTGGAGGAGAGACAAAATTGGCTTGGAACCTTCAGAAAAGCAGTACTCCGAAAAAAACTGTTACTATTTGAAAACCTGACTGGCAGCTCCCTAGAGAAGGCTCATTCTCAGAAGTTCTTTTATTTGATCTGAATCAGAGCTTGTCCAGTTGCCCTAACCCTAATCTGTTTGTTTAAAAAAAAAAGTGGCAATTGCTTAAAATCTTAGCTACCAGAGATGGTGATTATCAATTAGGACAAACAAGAAGCTGATTACAAAAAAAAAAAAAAAAAAAATTAAAAACAAAACCTGAGGAATGAAATGTTTACAAGAGGCTTTGAAATGCTCCAATATACTCTTGGGAATACAGAAGACCATACAGACATATAAGCTCTGTACATGGCAAGGAAATACCCAAGAAGGCCTGAATCTTCCACCTTTTGCTGATTTTGAGAATCGAAGCAAGTAGAGAGTGAAGGCCAAGGCAAAGCTGCAAACTACTTATCAGGGTGCTGAAGGTATACCAAGCACACATACAGAATCCCTTGGTGAGACTGGGAGACTTATGGTTTAAGGCACTCAAGGAACTCTCTGTCCAATCATTAACTGACCACTAAGCAAATTAAGCAAAGACCTCAATATTTTTAAAAATACAGACTTTACAGAATTAGTCCAGAAAATTCACTATATAACCACAAAAAAGCAGGAACAACAAAAAATCCTGGAGAGAGTAAAATCTGATTTGACTAATTTTCACATTATTTGTACTCATATTTTCATATTTTCAAATTTTTTGTGACAAGCAAGGAATGACACTCATTTATTCCCTTAGTTAACTAGACAGAGGATAGTAGGGAGAGGGAGGGGAAGAGGAAACAGGAGAAGGAAAGGGATAGAAAGAATTTGAAGAATTAATGACTAAATACTTCTCAAATTTGATGAAAAACCCAACTCTGCATATCCAAGAAGCTCAACAAACTTCAGGTATGACCAACTAAAGAAAGACAAACCTAGACATACAGTTTAACTGTTGAAAGCCAAAGAAAGCCGGGCTCGGTGGCTCAGCCTGTAATCCCGTGCTTTGGGAGGCCGAGGTGAGTGGATTTCCTGAGCCCGCGGGTTTGAGACCCGCCTGGGTGACTTGGCGAGACCTCATCTCTACAATAAATCAAAAAAATTAGCCAGGCGTGGTAGTGTGCATCGGTAGTCCCGGCTACTTGGAAGGCTGAGGCGGAAGGATTGCCGGAGCCCAGCAGATCGAGGCTGCGGTGGCCGGGAGTGCCTACTGCACTCCAGTCTGGGCAACAGAGTGAGACTCCAACTCAAAAAAAAAAAAAGAACGCCAAAGAAAAAGTGAAACTCCTTAACGCAACCAAAAGGAGGGAGACTCATCATGTGGGAGGCATGGTCAATAACATTAATAGTTGATTTTTCATCAGGGAGCATGGGAGTCAAAATGTTAGAAGGAAGACTGTCAACCAAGTCCAAGTCCATATCCAGCAAAAAACTATCCTTCAAAATAAATAAAAAATTAAAACATTCCCAAATAAATAAACAAATAAGAGCATCTGCTGCTAGCATATCTTCCCCATAAGATATAGTTAAGTTAGAGACTTCATTACCTCACTTTCAATAATGGACAGAACGACTAAACAGACATCAACAAGGAAATAGAACATTAAAGCAACACTATTAACCAACAAGACCTAACATACATCTACAGAACATCTATAGAGATTAAATTAGTAATCAAAAAACATGCCAAAAAGTAAAGCCCAGGTCCAAATAACTTCACTGGTGAATTCTATAAAACATTCAAGGAAGAATTAATAAAAATCCTTCACAAACTCTTCCCAAGAAAAGTTAAATGATTACTTCAATCTATGTGGTCCTGAAACCAAAACAGTCAAAGGTATCTGAAGAAAACTATAGACCAGTATTTCTTGAGAATATACACTCAAAAATCTTCAACAAAATACTAGCAAAGTTAGCAGCATATAACAGGATTATACATCATACCAAGTGAGATTTATCCAAGAGATGCAAGGTTGGTTCAATATCTGAAAATCAGTCAATATAATACACAGTATTAACAAAATGAAGGAAAAAATATTACCTCAATAGACACAGAAAAAGCACTGACAAAATTCAACACCCTTTCATGATAAAAATACTCAACAAACCATGAATAGAAAGAATTCTTCAAACTGATAAAGAGTATCTAAGAAAAACCCATAGCTAGCAATACTTAACAGCAAAAGATTGAACATTTGCCCCCAATATCAGAAACAAGACATAGTTATTGGCTCTGGCCACTCCCATTCAACACAGTACCAGAAGTTCTAGCCAAAGTAATAATGCAAAAGAAAAAAAGAAAAGTAACCAGAATGGAAAGAAAAAAGTAAAACTATTCTCAAATGACCTATCTTGTATACAGAAAAATCCTAAAGAATGATGGAGCCAAACGGTTAAATGAATCATGTACGTGAACAATGGAGCCACTCAGGACTACAGAGAAACTTATAATGAGGGAGAAAAGTAAGCCAAGGACCAAGATTTTTGTGAGCTGCTGGTAGGGACCAGTAAGGAATTGATACTGCCAAAGGCCCTAAGTCCCAAGAAATGAAACTTTAAAACTTCCTTTACAAGTGACAATGAGGAATGAGGACTAAGACCCCATTTCTGAAGAGTAAAGTCCTAGAGTGACTGGAAAATCAGAATTCTTCATGTAAAAATATTACTGGGAAAGAGTTAGATTTCAGTTACGATCAGGAGAATGTAGGCAAAGACATCAAGAAAGCGAGTTTGTTAGAATATTAGAGAATTATGGATAGCATAGTAACAAGGTATAGAAAAAAAGGAGGTCCAGGGAGAAAAGAAGAGTAGATGATTGGGCCAGGTGAAAAGAGAGAGTAAAATTATGATGAGAACATGAGTGAATGTAGATCAGTAGTTCCTAACTACCAGTTTTCCCAACACTCCTCGTTTATGCATAAGGCAAGATCCTATAATTAATCATGACAATAATGGTAGTTAAGAGACAGAAAGGAAAGAAAATCAGCTCTCAAGAAGTTATTGAATGGGAAGAGGGACTTTTGCATATGCAGTATTTTAGTGAAAAGAATAGCTTTAAGGTATGCTGAAGTAAGGCTTGTCTCAAAGGAGGTTTCTTTTTGTACCACCCATACCATAACTAACTCTGGGGGATCTAGATGTGTCAAATCCAGCATAACCACCTCAAATCTTGAGGGGATCGATAAACTAGTCAACCTAAACCATTCACAACAAACCAGTGTGCCTCAGTCCAACTTCTGGGAAACTCTGTGTTAAGTCAAATTAATCCCTAAGAATGCGGTGTATTTTTGACTCCTCACTAATAATCACTGATGTGGATGATCCAAACAATACAGCCCCCTAAAACAGACTGTGTAGAAAAGATTTGTGATCACATGTTTTAGGAAATGGCTACATATTTTATCTTTTATCATCTTTTGCAAATTCATAGTATAACATTTATACATAAAGACCACAATGGAGTTCACTATTTAAAGAAAAAAACTTAATTTGTTCATTCTCTTACTCATTTGACCAAGTAATCTCCCTTTTCTACACCTCCTGACATCCAAGAAACACAGTTTTAACTTTTCTGACAGGTAACTACATAAACAGCCTCAGTTTGATCATTTCCAAGGACAGATATGATTACCACTACCTACAGGTATTTCAATCCTTTTTTTGGACAGTCTGATTAATAGCCTCACTTTAAGCTGAAATTTGCCACCCTTTATCTTAAACTGCATATATGATCATTTTGCTATCTAGAGTTAGAGATCATATCTACTCATTCCCCCAATTCAGCTATGGTAAACTTAAGACAGATCTCTGAAAATGCCATCCTCTTTCATACATGCCTTTGTATGTGCTGCTTTTTTCATCTCCGATAGAAATCACTCCTCTGCAATCTATAGTCATACTTTTACAATCAGTTTAACAGTAACTTCCTTTGTACTTCACTATCCTAAACAAAAAACAGCTGTTGTACACTCTTGGAGTCCCTTATATATCAACTTATCGAGACATCCATCATCACTGTACTGCACTGACATCACACTATAACTGTCTACATTCCTGTCTATCCCACAGACTCTGCGTATCCAGCAGCAAGAAGTATACACTAATCATCTTTACATGGGATAGAACAGGCACATGAATCTTATACCTACTCATAAGCACAAAGACTCCTACTGAGCTTACTCACCACAGAATTATTTTTATCACCTTCAACACAATGTTCCAAGAAATTATTATCAATCCATAGTTTTCACTTCTCACACCATCTCCAAATCCAACCCCGGCTTGAGAAGTTAGCACAGTGTTCACCATATTTCTCAATGAATGTTTGTTAAATAGATGAAAAAATCTCAAGAACAAGCAATGGTTCTTGTTTTAATTACACGTCTACATTTTCATAAATTGGCCTTAAATTTACCTTCTTATAAACTACAAGAGATTAGAGAAGTACAATTTTCATTATCAGCAATGAAAACTGTCTTACATCAGGTTCTTGACTGATAATGCCAACTATCTGATATCCATTTCTTATCAAAAGTCCAGATATGAGAAAAAAGAACAGTCAAAATAATGCCTGGAAGAATATATACTCTAAGCAATCTACCAAATCTTCTCAATTACATTTTGCATTGAATTATACCAACAGGATTTTTAGTTGCAACTCATTGGTCCATGATTCCCTGAGGAACTTATTTTTCTCACTTGGACTAAAATTCTTGGCAGTTTGCCCTGAAAAACATAACTTAAAAAAAAAAAAAAAACTTAAGAAATGTATTTCTATTTCTACATTGGGAAGCTGAGGCCTGTCCACCAAATCAGAATGTTTTCTCCATCTAAAAATTCACACAAACAACCTCACTCAGGTTTCTTTCTCACAACAATTCAGGAGAAACACACCCTTTATCTTATGCAAGCTGTGTATCTTGTAACGAATTAAATTTTATTCTTTGCTTTTGCTGCAAAGAATCTTAGAATCAATTTTTTTCCTCACTTAAGTAATAATATGGGACCATATGGTTTCCTTTCATCATTTCTTTATCCCAATCATATTATTTGTATTTTAAGTGTGCTCCAAAATCATCTCAAATCCCTTTAAAATGAGATGAAAAAGTGAAAAAAAAGTAACTTCTACTGAGTGCCTACTGTAAATCAGACATGGTTCCTGGCACTTTTATCCTCTAACACTGAGAGAAAGGTACTATTAACTCTTCTACAGATAGTAACCTGAACTAGAGGGGGGTTAAATAAATTATCTAAGTTTGCAAAGCTAACCTGTGCCAGGCCAGGTTTTGATCCCAAGCCCCATTACACATAAGATCTGGTCAAATTAAAGACTATCTTGTACTTCATAAAGGAAAAGACTTCCAGCATTGTACAGTAGGTTCTTCTGTTTCTAATAGTACTTGTGAAACTTTTAAATTTCAACTTACTATATGAGCAAAAGAAGACAAATCACATGACACTAATTTTAAACATTATTATTTAGAAAAACCATAAACTTTAAATAAAGTCAGTATTTAATCGTTCTCAAATGAGAATCAGAAAATCACATCACAACTTAAAATCCAAATAGCAGATATAAATAGAATATTTATATTTATAATAAAGCAAACAAAAAAATAAAGATTGTTTTAGAAAGAGTTGGACCTATTATGCCAGTCAGTACCACATATAACTTGAAGTGTTTATTGGTGCTTCTAAAAATCAAACAAAACAGGGCTTCTTGAGAGGTTCAGGGGAAGAATTATAATTCAAAATTAATCAGAGAATAGCAAATGAAATCTAAGTTAGAACAGTACTCACCTGCTCAAGTCACTTTTCCCATGGTGATGATAGTGGTCAGGATGACTGAGGTGGTAATGCTCTTGTCCACTCCACCTCTGGGGTGGCCTTTTCCAAAATCCTTCCTGAGGCTGCCGAACATTTCTGTCTGGTCTATCAAAGCGGTTCATATTGTCACACTCCACTAGACAGATTCAAAAGCAAAAGACTATAAACATGTGCATACTCTATAATTATTACCTACTTATAGCTTGATAATTAAATGCTGCTGAAAATATAAAAGTAATATTCTAAGGATACCAGCCATTTATGTGAGCTAATCACAAAAATCAAGAGTTACAGAATAATCAGTTATTTTGGTGAAAACTGAACCTATTATTCAAACTTAAGTGAATTGTGCCTTTATAGCACAGCCACTTAAGTAAACAATTAACTGCCACACTGTTTTAAAACAAGCATATTATATTTAAATCAACATTATACATTTTAAACACCAGAAATCAGTTTAAATGGTTTCATCACTATCACAAGTTGTCTCTAACTTCAGAACGAAAATGACAGGAAATAGTAGATTTTTAAAGTCCAGTAAAGAACTCATCCTAAAAATGAATGCCACAATTAACTTTCACTGATTTCAAGAAGCACAAACTAACTTGTCATCACAAACAAATCACATTTTTTAAGTTAAACTCACATTCTCAGAAAATAAAATGCTTCAATCTGCCTGTGGTTAAGAGCTTGTTCAAAACTCTAAAATGCCACTGAAAACAAAGCCAGTACACTTTGCAGCAACAAACAGTACACTCACTTAAATCCAAATACCACAAAAACACGAAAAGAATCTCTTTGAAACACCCCAAGTTTCTTCACTTACCCAAATACTTTTTCCTCACATATCTGAGCACTCACTAAGAGAGTTACTTTGCACAAGGGAAACATTGTGTTACCGACTGCCTACTCAGACATAGTTGCACACAAGGCACTGCAGAGCAGGCCTTCCTTCCTGCTTAACTCCCAGCCCTCCCTGTGGGAAGCAAGCCCAGTTTGCCCTGTGACTCCATCTTCGCTCAGTGCTTACATAGCTACTGACTTAGGACTGTTACTAAAAATACAGCTAAACACTAACCCAAGCCACGGAACAGGAAAGGTTTCTCTAGTTGGAGAACTACTATATGAGAAAGTTCAAGTCTTGAAAGTTCAGAATTCCTATTTAAAAATCAACATAATCCTCAATTTTTAAAGAGCTCACTTATTTAAGCTAGTTTCACTTAAATAAAAACGTAATCTTGAAACGTGATGTTTCATTACACTATATTGGATAAAACAAACTTTGCCATTTCAAAAAAGGATGAATGATGTAGTTAAAATAAAGTGTAAATGTTCAATTCTCATATACACTGAACTCACTTTAATATATTCCTTTCTAAATGTATAACAATTTATATATTTTTTGAAAGGACATTGAAATTTTGTTTACATTAATCAGAGCAGTCAACTTAAGGGGGGAGAAATATAGTTTTATATTTTATAGTTAAAAAATTTTTAATTTTTTAAAAGAAGGTTTACATTTGAAATTATTTCAAATAATTTCTTTTTATCTTACTGTAAAAAACCAAGATTTTTTTTAAGTTCATCTATAGAAAACCTGACAAATAAAGGCATGGTGACCACAATGCAGAAAAAAAAAAACAGAAGTAGAAACTATGACTGCAAAAGAAATTTTAAAAAATAATCTTAAGAAGGTTTAAAATTGTTTTTAGTTTAGCCCTTTAGCAATGTCATTTATAAATTTATATTTGTGTATTCCTACATAGCATTAAAATATCACTTAAGCTTACACAACTCTATACAGCCAAGGGAAAAATCTGCATCTACATTTAAATGTTCTGCATTCATATTTTTCCTCAATTCAAACAGGAGAAATTTCACTCACTCCCAAAACAAGAAATGTCAAAAGAACCACCTGATATGTTCTCAAAATGTTATCAGCACAGTGCACACAGAGTAAGAAGAAAGCAAACCAGACAAACAGGTCAGTTAAATGTTGTGGGCAATCACAACACAGAAACTGATGTGCTACTTTTGTGTTTGCTAAAAGTTGTATGAACTCCAAATTGAAGAATCTTTATGGGAACTTGAACTCAAACATGGGTATAATGGCAAATAAGCTTTGGAAACAAATATTCACCATGACCACAAAAGACTAATGTTCAAATTGAGACAGAGTAGGCTTAAAACTCTATGAGAATGACTGATCTAAGGCTTTGCAGGAAGTGCCACATTTATACTTTTACCTGAGGAGCCAATTAACCAAATGTTTATATACTTTAACAGGATGCTAAGAAGGTAATGTGAAATAACATTAGCAGTTGTTTCTTAGAAAAAATTAAGAGTTCTTTGACAAAATTAAAAAAAAAAAAAAAACAGAAAGCAAACAAAATTACAAAATGGAAATAAATCAAAACCAGTTTCTAGAATCTGATAAATAAAAAACAAAATAAATAAGACTAAGAAAATAAGTCCTTCTGAATGTGTAATACCATAGAGAATTATGGTACCTGTGGCAAACTAAAGAAAGAACTGGTGATAAATAAGAAAGGAATTGGAAGAGTGGGAAACTGCCAGGGGAGGGCAGGGGCACAATTGACAGCAGTGGGAAACTGCTGGGGGGGCACCTTATCAACAAAGGTACCTGCATAATGAACATATGTATACCTAACATTGAATTGTACCCCACATCTTTAAAATAAAAAATAATAAAAAAAAAAACTGGTGAATCTAAAGACATCCCGATTCAAAATTGCTTAACCCAATGTACTGATCAAAACCAGATGGAGGTACAAGCCAAACCTGGCCCTAACTATGAGCTGAGAACCCCTACCAGAGAAATATAGGCCTTCTGAAGGAAGGCTCTAGCTCTGAAAGTAAAAGTCAACAGATTATAAAAGTCCTTTTACTATGCATAGGAGACAGAGATAATAGCAGGACTTTTGTCTTCTGGAAAGGGGAAGAGAACTTAACATTACTAATTGAAAAGTATGGGATATGGGAATGCCTATGTCTTACACTCATCATCATCATCATTTTTTTCTAACTTTATAAAGAACAAAATGATACCAAAAGTATTCTAAATTATTTCTCTTACAACTTTAAAATCCTAAGAAGGTAAAAGATGATACAGGTAATATTTCCATATGTTACTAACAACCAGCTATGACGACAACATGGAGAAACTACACATCACAAAGCTTGGGGAAAATGTGTTTTATACGAGGCTTTACAATCAGATCAAGAAAGCTTTTAACTGAAATTTGGTTTAAAAGAAGAAAAGTTCTTATTTTGAAAAATCATAAACCTTGTTATTCCTGAACACAATAGTGAAACCAATTTGTGAAACACAATTAGTGAAATTAATATAAGGCCACACAGTAAAAACTATTTAAAAAGGCTGGGCATGATAGCTCACACCTGTACTCCCAGCACTTAGGGAGACCGGGAAAAGAGAATTCAAGTCTAAGAGTTCAATTCCAGCCTAAGCAACATAGCGAAACTTTGTCTCCATGAAAAACCAAAAAACTAGCCACACTTGGTGGTGTATGCCTGTAGTCCCAGCTACTCAGGATGCTGAAGTGGGAAGATCCCGGAGTACAGAAGATCAAGGCTGTCGTGAGCCATGAACGACAAGATCCTGCCACTATACTCCAGCCTGGATGACAGACTGAGACCCCGACACAAGAAAAAAAATCTGTTGTTTATAGGTTTGCTTTCACTCCAGTAGAGGGCAACTGATTATCTTCATGTCCTGACCCTGGGGAGGGGGAAAGCTACCTACAAGGCTGATAAACATATTCTCCCTTAAACAATGGGTCTAAGACTGCATAGATACAAAATCAGAGGTTGAAGAACAGAAGTGGCTCCAATCTCCAGGGATCCCACCTCTCCCATACCTTCCAATACTACTGTTATAATGCCTCACTGTTCAGGGATTAGTAGTCAATGTCACCAAACTTGCTTTATAGGTAGAATCTATTGTAAAACATAAGAGGTATCTGAGATATTTTTCATACTTTGTACTCTGAAGGGACCTGAGGCCCCACCCAGGTCCATAACTCATAACAGAAAGCTGACTCTACTAATCCTGTGACACCCCTTCCAAAAACTGGCTCTGTAACATAATGAGTTCTGGGCTGGGCGTGGTGGCTCAGCCTGTAATCCTAGCACTTTGGAAGGCCAAGGTGAGAGGATTCCCTGAGCCCGGGGGTTCGAGACCAGTCTGGGCAACTTGGTGAGAGCTCGTCTCTACAATAAATTAAATTAAAATAAAATAAAATATAATATGAGTTTTGACATTCCTCATGATATCATAAACAAATCAGCAGTCCCTATTCCCCTGCCTGCCAAATTTCCCTTAAAATTTCTTCCCTCAGAATTTTCAGAAAGGCAGTTTTGAAGAAATGTCTCCCATCCTCCTGGCTTAGCTGCTCTGAGATATTAAACTTTCTCCACTTCAATGGCGTGTTGGCTGTGTTAGTCTTGTTTTATCTAGGCAGTGGGCATAAGAAAACAGTCAGGCTATTACATTGGTACCGAAACAGATAAATTTCCTGAAGAAAGATATTAACTGAAAAGTGGTTAAGGACATTACTGACTTTATATGACTATATCTCAATAAAAAGTTTAGGAAAAAAGAGGCTCTAAGACATTTAACTTGAGAGACTTGTCATCTGCATAACAATCTTTATCCATCATATATTTTCTCCCTTCACTTTCCCATAAGTTATGCCTCCATCATCCCCCAGCAGTCCCAAGCCTCTATTCTTCTGTAGCTCAGGATGCTATATAAACTGCAGTCATCTGATCCTTCTTCAAATCTCATATTTTGTGAGACTCCTGTGCCTACATACATAACTAAAATTATTTTTCTCCTGTTAATCTGCCTTATGTAAATTAAACTCACAGCCCAGCCAAAAAACCTAGAAGGGTAGAGAGAAGCCATTATCACTACCCTGTAGCAGCTTATGTAAGAAGGTACATGCTACAGAAATTCATTAACCTGAGGGTTATACTATGAATGTACCAAATGCCCAGACTCTAACCTGTAGGCAATGAAAGTAGTCATGAGAAGTTCCTAAGCAAGAGAAAAAAGTAACACAACTGTCCTTTTGACGTAAGAAAACTTTGAGAGATACCTTTGAACAAAAAGGGAGAAAATCTCAAATACCCAAAAGTCTGTCAAAAAATTCAGACAGCAAAACTGCATCTTTAAGAAATTTATTTCTCATTCATCATAGTACTGGAAGTCCTAGCCAGAGCAATCAGGCAAGAGAAGAAAATAAAGCATATCTAAATTGGAAAAGAAGAAATCAAACTATCTCTGTATGCCGACAATATGATCTTATACCTAGAGAATCCTAAAGACCACACCAAAACACTCCTGGACTTGATAAATGGATTCAGCATAAGTCTCAAGGTGCAAAATCAACACATACAAATCAGTAGCAGTGCTATACAACAATAGCGACCAATCTAAGACTAACTCAATTCCATTCACAATAGCAGCCAAAAAACTAAAATACCTACGAATATATTTAATCTAAAAAGGTGAAAGATCTCTGCCAGAAGTATAAAACACAGACGAAAAAAATTGGAAGGAGCAGAACTGAGTTTAAAAAAAAAAACTACAGAGGACACAAACAAATAGAAAAACATCCCATGTGCAAGAATTTTAAGAATCAACTTAAAATGATCGTATGACACAAAGTTATCCACAGAGTCAACAAAATCCCTATCAAACTACCAACATCATTTTTCACAGAATTAGGAAAAAAATCCCAAAATCCATATGGAACCAAAAAAGAGCCAGAATAGCTAAAGCAATCCTAAGCAAAAGAACAAAGCTGGAAGCATCACATTACCTGAATTCAAATTATACTACAAGGTTATAGTAGCCCAAACAGCATGATACTGGTACAAGAGAAGATACATGGACCAACGGGACAGAGAATCCAGAAATAAAACCAAATACCTACAACCAACTGATGTTTAACAAAGCAGACCAAAATATACACTGAGGAAAGAACACTCTACTCAACAAACGGTGCTGGGAAAATTGGATAGCTACATGCAAAAAAATAAAACTTGACTCCTATTTCTCCCCATATAGAAAAAATAACTTAAGATAGATTAAGACTAAAATGTCAGATCTGAAACCATAAAAGTCCTAGAAGAAAACCTAAGATAAACTCTTCTAGTCATTGGCCTATGCAAACAATTTATGGCTAAGATTCCAAAAGCAAATGCAACAAAACAAAAATAAACAAATGGGACTTAATTAAACTAAAAACCTTCTGCACAGCAAAAGAAATAATCAACAGAAAAAATAGACAACCTACAGAATGGACGAAGATATTCACAAACTGGCAAAGGGCTAACATCCAGAATCTACCAAGAATTCAAGTAAATCAACAAGAAAAAAACAAATAATCCCATTAAAAAGTAGGCAAACAGCATGAACAGATATCTCTCAAAAGAAGATATACAGTCAACAAACATATGACAAAAATGTTCAACAACACTAATTATCAGGGAAATGCAAATTAAAATGAGATACCACCTTCTACAAGTCAGAATGGTCATTATTTAAAAATCTAAAAACAACAGGTGTTGGCATGAATGTTGTGAAAGGGAATGTTTATACACTGTTTGTGGGAGTGTAAATTAGTACAACATGTAAAAAAAACCAGTATGGAGATTTCATTTCATAAGGAACTGAAGTTAAGCTACCATTTGATTCAGCAATCCTACTACTAGGTATCTACCCAAAGGAACAGAGTTCGTTACATAAAAAAGACACCTGTACTCATATGTTTATCCCAACACATATCACAATTGCAAAGATGTGGAACCATCCTGAGTGCCCATCAGCTTGACCAGTAGACAGTGAAAATTTTACACACACACACACACACACACACACACACACACACACACACACACACACACCATGGAATACTATTCCGCCATCAAGAACGAAAAAAATGTCTTTTAAAGCAACTTGGATAGAATTAGAGAACATCATCCTAAGTGAACTAATGTGGGAACAGAAAACCAAACACCACATGTTCTCTCTTATAAGCGGGAATTAGACTAAGGATCTGTAAAGGCATATGGAATGGCATAATGGACATTGGAGATTCAGAAGGGGGATGGTGGGAAGAAGCAGAGGAATGAAAACTCACCTATCAGGTACAATGTGCACAGGTGGGGGTGGTGGGTTCACTTTAAGGCCAGACTTTTTCATTGCTATACAATACATCTATGTAACGAAAAACTATTTGTACCTCCTAAAGCTACTAAAATAAACAATAAGTAAAGATAAATAATTTTTTAACTTAAAAAAAAATTCCTTACCCCAAAAAAGAGAAATATAAAAAAACTAAGACCTTCTTTAAGATTCTCCCAAATCACAACTCAAACATAAACTTCTCACCTCCTATTACTCCTCTTCATTCTCTACTCCTTGATTTCCTTTATCCCCCTATCCCTCTGACTTGTTCCCCTTCCCTTCAAGCTGGCCAGAAACCTCAAAAGCATAATACTTCTTGAAGTCAAACCTCCTTTACAACAGGGAAAGCCTCTTCGAGCTGATTTTAAGACCTGATCTCATTCTGAGCTGAGATTTCATCCTAAGGTCTAAACAAGACTGGGATAAATCCGCAGAGAAATTTAGAATCATTTTAATAATTGATAACCCAGGGATCCCAGATCTATACCAACCAGTTCATACGCTAGTGATAATCCCAGATACAAAAACAAAGAATGGAGAAAGCACAATGTAAGGAATCGGAAGGTATCGCTGCTTGTATAGTGGTGAGTAAAAAAGTAAATTTTTTAAAAAATCTGAAGGTGACTTAAGAACCTGTGATTGCCTAGAAGCCAAAAGAGGTTCAAATAGGACTTTCAGAGACTATCAGCAAAGTCTTTCCTATAAACAGATATTGAACTCTGATTCAGCCTGTTAGAAATTAAAGGGTAAATCCACTATAGACATCAGGGACATACCTTTAGATAGCACTCAGAAAAAGATTCTGAAACACGTAGCCTCATCTCTTAATCTCTTATTTCTGTAAAAGTCTTTAAGGCAGAAATAAGCCTCACTTCCAGACCGCAAATGCTTAAACATCTGGAAAGAGCCTTAGAAAAAAGCAGAATAAAATGATGGCCTTCACATAAAATAACTAGATGCTTCTACCTCAAACACTGAAGGAGGGAGTCTACTAATACACTTACAAATACTGTAAGTAGAAAGGACACTGGAAAAACAACTCTTCTGCGAAAGATAAGGAGCAAAGGAGATAACTAAGTAATTAATAAAAGTGTTCTGAGAGGGAAGTCAGGCACCCAATTTCCTTTTATCTTTAAACAATAAATTTCTGAAAATTATTAAAAGACAATCTTACAAATTTTTTACCAATACAAGCACTATAATACCAACCTTAAACTCCACAGTTGTTACATAACCTACCATAAGGGTCATATTTAGGTGTGGATTTCTCTGCTGAGGCTCAAAACTTGATAACCCACAGACTGGCACCTTAACAGAACCGAAAAAAATTGTAAAGGCCAGCCGGGCTCAGTGGCTCAGCCTGTAATCCCTAGCTTGGGGAGGCTGAGATGAGTGGATTGCCTGAGCCCGTGGGTTCGAGACCCGCCTGGGCAACTTGGCGAGACCTCATCTCTACAATAAATCAAAAATTAGCTGGGCGTGGTAGCGCACGCCTGTAGTTCCAGCTACTTGGAAGGCTGAGGTGGAAGGATCGCCGGAGCCCAGCAGGTAGAGGCAGCGGTGGCTGTGAGCATGCTACTGCACTCCAGTCTGGGTGACAGAGTGAGACTCCAACTCAAAAAAACAGAACAAAACAAAAATTGTAAAGGCCTTAGAAACAAGGTCTTTCTGACTTTCCCGTCCTCCTGTTTCCCACACATCTTTCTCCCAGGAATAAAGCAAGTGATAGAAACCAGAATTCCTCTCCCTAAGGCAAGTCACAAAAACTAGAACCCCTCTCCCCCCAAAAAGCCATAAAACTTAGAAAGGTCATTCTCTCTCATGTCCCTTCTTCCTTGAAGACTCTCATTCCAGAGGAGTTCTGCACCATACCTGGGGGGCAGGAATGCTACACTTAGATGCCAAAAAGAATCTCAACAGACAAGCCTTGCTGGGTCACCCATTCCCCTCACCAGTCTACTACCATTAGACCATACCCCTTTGTCTAATCACATTTCTACACAGCTATCCATTCTTCATCAAGACTATGCATAAAATTAGAAAGTTTTCCCTGAGGCTTTGAATCTTCATTTCTGCAGGTTCCCATGTCACATAAATCTTTGGTTAAATAAATGTGCTACACTTTTCTCTGGTTAACCTGTCCTTTGTTATAGGAGTTCGGCCATGACCTTCATAATAGGTGAAAAGAAAAAAAAAAAGGTGAAAAAAAATTCCTATCTTTCTGCCCCTACATTTTCTATAACTTTCAGTCTCCAAATCCTAACCCACAATTGTTCAAGAAGCATTTGACCAACACTCTTCTCCTCCTTTATCCTACTATATGTCACTTAACAGTGAAAGATTTACTGTACAAATGCAGTTGCCAGATAAATACTTTCCCCTTGCCTTCTTCCATGAAAACTAAAATTTGTCATAGCAAACTTGTATCAAAGTCAAATCCAAAATGAGGATCTAAATGAGGTGCCAGTCTTCTTGTGGGCAAAAGTTCCACTGATACTGGCAGAATTAATGAGGCTGAACCCATTAAAGCTTAGAGTAACCAATACAAACCTTTGCACAAACTTCATAATATCCCCCAAAAAACAGAAGCCTTTTAGCTTTTTTTTTTTTCTTTTTTGAGTTGGAGTCTCACTCTGTCGCCCAGAATGGAGTGCAGTGGCCACTCCCAGCCACCGCAGCCTTGACCTGCCGGGCTCCGGCGATCCTTCCGCCTCAGCCTTCCAAGTAGCCGGAACTACAGGCGCGCGTTACCACATCCGACTAATTTTTTGATTTATTGTAAAGATGAGG
This sequence comes from Cephalopachus bancanus, assembly GCA_027257055.1. NCBI lineage: Eukaryota > Metazoa > Chordata > Mammalia > Primates > Tarsiidae > Cephalopachus > Cephalopachus bancanus. The sequence continues at coordinate 115,367 of JAPVLO010000113.1, read as the reverse complement.
TCCCGCCAAGTTGCCCAGGCGGGTCTCGAACCCGCGGGCTCAGGCAATTCACTCACCTCAGCCTCCCAAGGCACAGGATTACAGGCTGAGCCACCGAGCCTGGCGAAGGCTTTCAGCTTTAAAAGTTCCTTTCAGAACTAAAATCTATAGTTGAAAACACATTAGAAGACTCCTTAAACCTCTACCAGTCATTGTAACATTCCTATCCTCCCAGGCAAAAAACTGCAATGGTGTATATAGTCATTAACGACCTCCTAAGAGCTATAAAGAGAACAGTCATTCCCACTTTCCTGCAGTACTAAACCTAGACACTTGTTTCATCTTTGGTGCCTTCAGAGGCTATAAATTTCAGATCCATGTTCTGCTTTTTTCAGTGTTCCTTTTGCTCAAAATAGCCAATAGCTGTTTGTCTTCCAGGAAAAATTTAAAGTACTGTATATGCGGGATGTTCCCAAGAGTTCCCACCACTTTTCACAAGTCCCCAATCAAGACCTCAAAGACTTTAAATTTCCCATGATTTTCCTTTTATCTAATATGTGGATAACTTTCTGTTGTGCGCTAAACATAAGGCATGTTCTAAGACGATTTCATCTCTATTTCTACTCAAAAAAGTTATAAGATTTCCAAAAAGAAGTTGTTATAGGGCAACCCCTTCAGGTACCCTCCCATTGTGGGAGCTTTTTTGTCCTCTCAATAAATCCTGGTTTCTCACTTTAAAAAAAAAAGAAGTTATAATTCTGTCAAAGTATAATGCATCATCTAGAATGTGATTTATTCCAAAGAGGTAACTCACTCACTCCTCACTGTCAGTCCTAAAAACTCACATTAAATTTCCTAGATCAAGTCTCATTATTTTTCCCCTATAATATTCCAATGATTTATGTTTTTCCTCTATGTTGTACAACATTTTTCCACTTAATCTTCCAAGCCACTAATTCAGATTTCAATAGCAGCTAAACTTTCTGTCATCCACTGGATTGTTCTGTTGGGGAATCTTATTTTTTGGCTAGAAAAGCATTGTGCTACAATAAATCTCCCTAAGTGATTATCTCTTTGGGCTACTCTAACCCTGGGGTTCTGTTGTTTTCCTTAATCTTCCTGGGTGTTGGCTGTAATTTTCTTTCTCAGCATTGGAACTCAGCTCTAGTTGTTAAAGCATCCCAAGTGACAGCATAATCACTGGAAGGTACAACATTCTCTACCCCGTGATAGAGTGGACATTGTCCCCAGCTTTTCATTTTCTCCTTTAACAGAATTATATACCTAATGTCCTCTGCCATGTGCAGAGCCTATCACTGTAAACAGAGCACACTTCTCAGTCTCAAAGGCTTTAGGCTTGGCCATATATATGACTTGCTTTGGTCAACAAAACATAGGCAGCAATAATAGAAATAACAGTGTGTATGTGACTGCTCGCCCTGTTGCACTTCTGCCACCTTTCATGGCAACAACCTGTCCCAAGTAGTCCTGGTCTCAAAATGAAGAAACATGCAGTAGATCTAAACCTAGTTCCACAGACAGAGCTGTCCCAGCAAATCTGCAGATCCATGAATGAGAAAGATAATTGTTTATTTTGAAAGCCACTGAGATTTTCGAGACTGATTGTGCTGGCAGGAAAAATAAAAGCCTGACTAACATGGTAAATATGAGCTAGTGGTAAAGCACCAAGTAGGTTCCCAATACCCCCATGAAATACTGAGATAAACACCTCCCCATTCTGAAATATCCTTCCATTTTTTTTTTAGCACCATAGATATAAAGGATTTCACTCATTCTTTTCAGTTTATCCCTAGCCCCTGGAGACCTGGAAGACCAGGCAAATGTTGATTGACAAGAAATCCTCATATCTCTGAAGTCATTTCTCTACCCTGAAGAATCCCCATTTCCACCCTTGCCCCATGTGCTTTCTTAAGTTAGTCTCTGGTTCTCCACCAGTCCTTATTATAGAAAATCCTACAAATGCTATGCCATGGGGAAAGAGAACCTAAGCCCCCTCTTATTTATGTATTATTTAAAACCCTACCCCAGCAGTTACTGGGATCTAGAGAGAAAGATACACTAGAATTGGGAGTAAAATTGACAGAATGATTCTTTAGAAGGCCATTATTTACCAAGAATTGGTCTTTATAAAATATACCACTTAACTTACGGTACAGGTGTACAATGATATTGGATCTATAAAATTATATCTATAACCTATAACATCAGGTTTTAAATATTTAAGTTATTTTGCAAAGGATCACATAAGTTAGATTCTCAGTCTGAAAGGCACCACTGGGATTAAGAAGTCTGCAAGTAACTAACTTGAGCCAAGCAGCTCAAGTATATGTCTTTGTAGGTTTCATATTATCTTAACTCACCATTTTCAAGAGGTACATCCTCAGGCAGATCCACATCAAGCATAAGGTCATCATCCTCAAGGTCACATGATTCAAGATTATTCAAAATATCCTGTGAACAAAAGCAGTAAAGAAATACTATAACTTAGCTCAAAGGAAGTGCATAACCATTAGTTTTCAAAATATCATCATATGGCCAGGCATGGTGGCTCAAGCCTGTAATCCTAGTACTTTAGCAGGCTGAGGCAAGAGGATTGCTTGAGCCCAGGAGTTTGAGACCAGCCTGGGCAACATAGTGAGATTCTGTCTCTGCAAAAAATACAAAAATTAGCCAGGTATGGTGGCATGCCCCTGTACTCCCAACTACCCAGAAGGCTGAGGCACAAGGACCCCCGAGCCCAGAAGGTCATGGCTGCGGTAAGCCATGATCACACCACCACACTCCAGCCTGAGTGAGATCCCAACTCAAAAAATAAAATAAAATAAAATATCACCATATGATAAACTGGATGTACTAAATGTTTGCATTGTATGAATAAATTTTTAAAAATTAAAAAATAGATTCAACTAATTTAATTAACTTATTTGTAACATCCTTCTCCAAGTCTTCTTCCCTCCTAGTATTCTCTCCAACAAATTTTTATTTTCACATTGTAAAAACTTATATAATGCTCACTAATGTGCCAGCTACTGTTCTAACCACTTTACAAACATTAATTCATTTGTGTAATCTTCAATATAGCCCTATGAGTTAATGACTAATATGCTCACTATATTATATATTATCAAACTGATATACAGAGAGCAAAATACCTGGTCAAAATAGGATGTGAAAAAAAGTGATCTGAGTTCATGCTTTTAACAACATCCCTCATAACAAGAATAATCAAAAATAGTGAACAATCGCTCAACATTTTATTCATATTTTGGTGTGGGAGGTTGTGTTTTATTATTTTTTTTTTTTTTTTTTTTTTTGAGTTGGAGTCGCATTCTGTCACCCAGACTGGGATGCAGTGGCCGCTCCCAGCCACCACAGCCTCGACTGGCAATCCTTCCACCTCAGCCTTCCAAGTAGCAGGAACTACAGGCACGCGCTACCACGCCAGGCAGATTTTTGATTTTTATTGTAGAGATGAGGTCTCGCCAAGTTGCCCAGGCAGGTATCGAACCCGTGGGCTCAGGCAATTCACTCACCTCAGCCTCCCAAGGCACAGGATTACAGGCTGAGCCACCGAGCCCAGCATGTTTTATTACTAGGGACTGAACTACTTCATAAAATAATGAACTAATCCTTTTAATGCCCTGATTATTTCATTCCTTCCTTGTAACAAACCTACCTCCTACTACCATCAGCATCCTACCACCTCCTTGGCTTGATTCAATGTGTTCTTTTTCTATAATAAGACTAAGCTACTCAAACTGCCAATAAGCTGTCTTTGCCAGGTTTTATTTGCAACCTCACTAGCTATCATCTCTCCTTAGAAAAGTAGTGTTTTGTTTTCAAAGATTGTGGTCGTGAAGCCTAAAGAACTGAATAAACAAAATCTAAGGTTAAGATAAACTAGGTTTGACCTATAGCCTACTGGTAGATCCTTATAATCCAAGAACTGATCCAATATTATAAGATCTTCCCCTTGTATATAAAAGTAAAAAGATCACAAGTTCACAAATTGTTAAATGACTGAGTGATTGTGGCCATGAAAAATTCATAGAAGGAAAATATCTACTTTATTATGGATAATATAAATAAAATTATAACTGTTTTGTATGCCAGGTATTCCATCCAAATATTTCCAAATTTGTTGGGCCCTCCAAGGACAAAAAGTAACTGGAATAATTATTTTTTTAAAATCCCTGGATAATTATTTAACCTTGGATTAAAAAGAGGTATTTCTCAGAACCTCTTTCCATCTTGAAAATATTTGCTGTCCTTAATATACAGTTTTTCTAAAAATCAAGAAAAAAATGGCAGCTAAACTGTCACAAAGATGGAAATAATAAACACTGGGGACACCAATAACGGGGGAGGGGGAGATTGGTTAGGATTCAAAAACCACCTACAGAGCACAGTGTTCACTGTCTAGGGAATGGCAACCAATCCCCACCACTACACAGTTATGTCCATGTAATGAATACGCATGTGTACCCCCCTGAATCTAAAAATAAAAATAAATAAATACAAATTGTAGACCAATAAAAAGGACAAAAAAATGAGCACAATAATAAAAGATGAACATGAAAAAAATGGCAAAGAATATAAAGACAATTTACAAATATAAAATAATGACCAACAAATGATAAGGGAAAGAATGCTACCACCAGTGTCGACTTATCACATATTAGAAGACTCTATTATTCATCTATACTGCAGATAAACAAAGATTCATACACATATTATGGCAGGCAATTTATCAAAATGTAGCTAAAGCATTATTTAAAGGCATACTTTTTCTTCATCCAAGAATTTATTCCTTGAAAATGGTCAGAATAATGAACAAAATGTAACTGTAAATAGCATCTGAATTTACAATGCATTGCAGCATTTTCAGGATGGCAAAAAGTAGAAACAACCTAAATGTCAAACAATAGAAAAATGGTTAAAAAGAAAGTAAGGTACAAACATGCAATGGAATACTCTGTTTTTACTTTAAAAGATAATAAAAATATCTTTTATGGAAAAATATTAACTAGGGATAAAAAAACACTGAGCTTTTTCTAATCTTTTGCTCTTGAAAATAATGCTACAACAAATCTCTCAAAAGCACAATGAAATAAATGGACATAACGATGTGTCAAGTTGATGGCATAAAACTCAGAAATTATAACAAATAGGGAGATTCCTGTTTTAGGTAACTATATTAAGGGTAGAGTGCTGGAATTATTATTCTAAGGTGGTTGTGTATATGTGAGTATAAGTAAAATGAGTTATTATATTAATGTTTGTTGAAAAACAGATTCTCATCTTAGAAAAAGGATATCAAAATGCAAGAATAATGAAATTAAGTAAACCTATATATTCCTGAATTCTGATCAGAAGTATCAGTATGAACACAAGATGTATTTCCTCTTAAAAGAAAAATACAGGTCGGGCTCGGTGGCTCAGCCTGTAATCCCAGCACTTTGGGAGGCCGAGATGAGTGGATTGTCTGAGCCCATGGGTTCGAGACCCGCCCAGGCAACTTGGTGAGACCTCGTCTATACAATAAACCAAAAATTAGCCAGGCGTGGTAGCCCCACGCCTATAGTTCTGGCTACTTGGAAGGCTGAGGCGGAAAGATCGCCGGAGCCCAGCAGGTTGAGGCTGCGGTGGCTGGCAGCGTGCCCCTGCACTCCAGTCTGGGCAACAGAGTGAGACTCCAACTAAAAAAAAAAGGAAAAATACATTTCTTCCACTGAAAAGAACTAGATGTTAACTGGGAGGAGGGAAAAAAAGCAGGTCTCTAAAACAGCATGTACAGAATTATCGATTTTATAAAACAAATTTTATAATGTGAACAGAAAAAAAGTTGAAAGAAAACCAAACCATAGATTTAATACTTTTAGAAATATGAAGTCTTTCTTTTTTGGCTTAAAGTTTTTTTGTTTTCTCATTTTCTACAATAAACATGAGTAATTTTACCCCCCCCAAATTTTATCTTCTATACTAATTTTACTCCCCCAAAAAATCATATCCTCTATAAAACATTTGGTTGTTTGTGTATTTATGTCTGAGTAAGTGTGAATGAAACAAGATAGAGTTGGGTACCCTAGGCCAGATATAACAACTAAGGCCACAGCAAAGAATCGAAAGCAATATAAGGCACACTCTAAATCCAGAGCAGGGCCTGCTGTGACACACTAAATTCACAAAAGGAGCACTGTCACTACTGCCAAAAAGGTATCAAATTTTCAATAATTAAACAATATGTCAGTTTTATGTGGTTTTCTGTATCTTTTCTTTCATAATGAAAGGTTTAAAAAAGTAATAGCCTTGCTGGGAGTGGTGGTGGCTCACCCCTGTAATCCCAGCACTCTAGGAGATAGAGGTGAGAGGATTGCCTGGTTCGAGACCAGCCTGGGCAATATGGCAAGACCTCCTCTCTACAATAAATCAAAAAATTAGCTGGGCATGGTGGCACGTGCCTGTAGTTCCAGCTAACTTGGAAGGCTAAGGTGGAAGGATCACCTGAGCCCAGCAGGTAGAGGCTGTGGTGGCCATGAGCATGCCTCTAACTCCAAGCCTGGGCATCAGAGAGAGATTCCAACTCAAAAAAAAAAAAAAAAGTTGCCTCAAAGAACAGGAATGAGCCTGTTCTAATGAATGTAAAAGTGATGAAGTAATTATGCTCTCACTTTGAGAAGTTACTAAGAAAGTCCAGTGGAAAAAGAAGAGGAAAGAGGAGCACAGAAGGAAAAAAGGAAGGAGAGGGAGGGAGGGAGGGAAGGAAAAAAGAAAACCATCTATATATCAAAAAACCATTACTTATGATGTTTCAGAAATGTATCTCAACACATAGAAAGACACTGTAAAATGGGGGGAAAGAGAAGAAGCAGATTACTTACATACAATATGGCTACATCTTTAATGCTGAAAAATACATTTAAATATCTATAAGGTGATAAACCAAAGGACAGTTATAATCTTCCAATATGTTGAGATAGTACGTGCTTATACTCTTTATATTGTTTATTTTTCTGCAATAGGTCATAATGCTTTTATAAGTAAAACATCATACTGGATAAAGTCTTGGCATCATCAGGGAAGTTCAAATCACACAAACCCAGCCAGCATGAGGGAATCTACGATCCAGTCCATGCCCTAACGATGATAAAAACCAGGGCCACATGCTCCTCCTTCCATGCGATCCTTTCTGGACAGCTTAGATACCTGTCCTGTTATCCCTAGAAAGTCTCATCTGGTGACTAATAAGTCTTTTCAGACGCTCTTGGTACATGTATGGCATCACCAGTCTTGGCATCTGACCAATTTGGGAGGAGGGGGATTGATTCTGCCCCTCCATGTGACAACCACAAGACACACTCTCAATAGTTTACAAACATAAATACCAATATATGCAAAGCATTAATCTGGGCACAGAATATACCCATGTAAATAAGACCAAAGAGTTTTAAGAAGTGACAAATTGAGACTTGCATTAGCTACAGAGTAGAGAAGAGATTTAAATGGTTCAGAGAAACTAGTTTTGGCCTATTGCAGACTCCATATGACATATGATAGTGACCTGATATTTATCAGTGTCAGTGAGAATGAAGAGCAAGCAGTTATGAGACCGATTGAAGAGTTAGTGTATATAGGACCAAAGTTCACTGAGAAGAAAGCAAAAAACCATGTATGATTCCTTACTTTCTCAGTTGAGAAACAAATATATGATGGTATTAACTGAGACAGCATATAAAAAAAGAACAATCTCAATGAAGCTAGAAAAGATAAAATAAAACAATGATGGAAGCAAAACAAAAAAGGCAAGAACAGAATTAATAGTTTTGAAATTCAATAATTTTTATATGCCTGCTATATCATTGAGACGATAACTCAAACAGTTAACTGAATATACAGTGGGAGACTCCAATAAAATGGAATTTATTTATAGAAATTATATATTTTTATTCTTGCATGTTTAAACTTTAAACCTTCAAAGTACTCTGTTTGATGCAATACACCTGTCAAGATGCTTTTTCCACTGCTCAAAACAGTTTTTGAACTCCTCAATTTTCATGCCTTTTAGTGCTTCTGCAAAATTTTGTTTCACCTCTTCCACATCGGCAAAACATTTTCCTTTACGGACTTTCTTCATTGGGGAAGCAAAAAAAGAGTCACTTGGGGCAAGATCAGGTGAATAGGGAGAGTAGGGCATGGGGGTCATGTCGTTTTTGGTCAAAACCTGCTGAACACTCAATATGGTGTAGGCAGGTGCACTCAGAAATCACCCATCATGAAATAGGCAAACACAACACATTGAAAGAATCTCCCAAAACAATTTACTAAAGTGGAACACAGCCTTTCACAACAATACTAACTAGTACACTGATGCCAGTCGGTTCCTAGAACACTTACCTAGCAAGGAAGTCTATACAAGGGGCCTACCCTACAAAAAATAATTCAAAATTTTTTTTTTGAGTTGCAGTCTCACTCTGTCGCCCAGACTAGAGTACAGTGGCCGCTCCCAGCCACCGCAGCCTCGACCTGCTGGGCTCCAGCGATTCTTCCACCTCAGCCTTCCAAGTAGCTGGAACTACAGGCGCACGCTACCACGTCCGGCTAATTTTTGATTTATTGTAGAGATGAGGTCTTGCCAAGTTGCCCAGGCGGGTCTCGAACCCGCGGGCTCAGGCAATCCATTCACCTCAGCCTCCCAAAGCACAGGATTACAGGCTGAGCCACCGAGCCTGGCTAATTCCAATTTTTTTGATGGGTCCCTCTTATAGGAGTCTGGAGTTAAGCAAAGAGATCTAAGGTATGAAAGTCATTATCAAAATGATGGCAACTAGAAGATGTTGAAGAATGAGTCTGACAAGAGAAACACTGCAAAGCAAGATTACTAAATTCTAATATCTGCCTCAGACAACTTTTCTCCTGATCATCTGTAAAGAAGGTCCTTGATTCTCCTTCATCAGATTTTGAAAAGAGTTACATTAGAGATATCATTAGACATTACAGTAAGGGTTCAGGTAAAGAGAAAAATAAAAATTATTCTACTGTAATTTTTCAACCCTAGCTCAGAAATCATCTGCACAGGGTAGTAACTGTATTATTATAAGAGAGGAAGCCATGTAGTGTGGAGACTGGTTAATGTGAGAAAGAATTTGTTCCATGTTTGTTGTGGCAGCACTGCATTTGTTGGGAGCCAATATCTACATTCACCTGTTTTAGTTAACAGACCATCTAACGCAATCATTAGCTGGCAGCATGACAAAGAAAACCTAAGTCTGTATATTCTCTGGCTTCCAAAGGCTTCCCATAAGACTCCCTGGAACTAAAAATCTGACTGTTGGCCGGGCTCGGTGGCTCAGTCCGTAATTCTACACTTTGGGAGGCCAAGGTGAGTGAATTGCCTGAGCCCGTGGGATCGAGACCCGCCTGGGCAACTTGGCATGACCTCATCTTTACAATAAATCAAAAATATTAGCCGGGTGTGGTAGCGCGCGCCTGTAGTTCCAAGCTACGTGGAAGGCTGAGCGGGAAGGATGGCTGGAGCCCAGCAGGTTGAGGCTGCGGTGGCTGGGAGCGGCCACTGCACTCCAGTCTGGGCGACAGAGTGAGACTCCAACTCAAAAAAAAAAAAAAATCTGACTGTTATTAGGAGATTTACCATAGGACTTCCTTGGACTTTAAGAACATGTTTTTGTTAAACAGAGTGAACTATTAGATGGTAGGTCAGTGCTTCCTTCACATGTTTCTCCTTCACTATAAATCAGAGAAAGCCTAAATATTTTTGACAGATAAATGACACTATCACTAGTTTGATTTCATTATCATACTGTAAAATTAATTCGGGGGTATACAGCTTATAAATTCTAAAGCACAAACAGATTTGTGTAAGCAGCTACACAATTAGGATGCAAAACAGTTTCCTCACCCAAAAAAATTTCCTGTACTATCCAGCTATAGTTACACCCATTTCCCACCCATAGCCTCTGTAAAACACTGATCTGTTCTCCATCATCACTGATTTTCTTTTCAAGGGTAACACAGGAAAGGAATAATACAGTATACAACACTTTGAAAGTGGCTTCTTTCACTCAATATAATGCCTTTAAGATTCATCTAAGTTGTTGAAAATATCAACAATTGGTTTCCTTTTATAGCTGAGTAGTAATCCATTACAAGAATGTACCAGTTTGTGCATCCATTTACCCACTGAAAGACATTTTGATTCTTTCCAGTTTTCAGCTATTATGTATAAAGCTACTATGAACATTCGTGTACTAAGTTTTATGTGACTGAAAGTTCTCATTTCTATAGTGTAAATATATAGGAATAGGAATGCTGGATGATGTAGTGAATGTATGTTTACTTTTTAAGAAAATGCTAGGTAATTTCCCAGAGTTGCTCTAACATTTTGCATTCTAGCAGCAATGAACAAGACTTCTAGTTACTCTACATCCTTACCAACTCTTAGTATCGTCAGTAACCTATTTTAGTCATTCTAATAGGTAGGTAGTAGTGTCTCAGCATGGTCTGAATTTGCTAATATTATAGAATATATTTTCACATGCTTATGTGCCATTCTTAAATACTTTTGGTGACGTGTCTGTTCAAATCCCTTAAACATTTTTATTTGGGCTGTCTGCTTACTCGGTGTTGACTTTCAAGAGTTCTTTATACATTCTGGAACAAAACATTTTGACAGATATGAGATTCATGAGTATTTGCTCCCAGTTTATTGACATATCTTTGGTAGAACAAAGAGTTCTAATTTTATGAAATCCAACTAATTTTTATGTGTCATGCTTTGGCATAATTTCTAATAACTCTCCTCTAATTCTTAGGTAACAAAAACTGTTTTCTTCTGAAAATTTTACAGTTTTTACACTTTACAGTTATATCTAAAGTTCATTTTGGAATAATGTTTGCATAAGACGTGAAATTTTAGTCAGAATCAGGCTCGGTGGCTCAGCCTGTAATCTCAGCGCTTTGAGAGGCTGAAGTGAGTGGATTGCCTGAGCCCGCGGGTTCGAGACCCACCTGGGCAACTTGGTGAAACCTCATCTCTACAATAAATCAAAAATCAGCTGGGCGTGGTAGTGCGTGCCTGTAGTTCCAGCTACTTGAAAGGCTGAGGCGCAAGGATCGCTGGAGCCCAGCAGGTCGAGGCTGCGGTGACCGGGAGCAGCCACTGCACTCCAGTCTGGGGGACAGAGTGAGACTCCAACTCAAAAAAAAAAAAAAGAAATTTTAGTCAGGGTTCTTTTTTGTTTGTTTTTAACATATAAATGATCAAATGGTTCCAACAGCATTTGTTGAAATATTTCTCTATTGAATCTCTTTTACACCTCTGTCAAAGATCAATAGGCTGTCTTTATATGGGTCAATTTCTTTCCTGGAGTCTCTAATATACTCCGCTAATTTACCCAACTGTCCCTTGGTCGTATTGCCAATATTGCAGTATCCTGATTGCTGTGGCTTTAAATGAGGATCTGTAATCCCTAATTTTGTTCTGCTTCCTCAAAATTGTTTTTAACTATTCTAGTTTGTTTACCCTTCAATATCAATTTTAGAATCAACTTGTCTGTATCTATAAAATAATCCTGTTGGAATTTTGATTGTTATCGCATTAAATATGTAAACCACTTTGGGGTACAGTGATATCTTCAACTGAGTCTTCCAATTCATGAATATCACATGACTACATGTCTTCTTATATTACTTAGGTCTTCTTTAATTTCATTCAAAAGTTCCTTACAAGGCCGAGCATGACTGTACAAGTGACTGTAATCCCTGCACGCCTGTAATTCCAGCAACTTTGGGAGGCCAAGGAGGAAAACTGCTTGAGCCAAGAGTTTAAGACCTGCCTGGGCAACATAGCAAGACCTCATTTCTACAAAAAAATCAAAAAAATTAGACAGGTGTGGTTGTGCGTACCTGCAGCCCCAGCAGGAGGCAATGTAGACAGACTGCCTGAGCCCTGGAGGTCAAGACTGCAGTGAGCTGTGATCGTGCCACCGCATTCCAGCCTGGGTAACAAAGTGAGACCCTGACTCAGAGAGAGAGAGAGAAAAAAAGCTCCTTATACTCTTCAGTATATCCTGTATAGGCTTTGTTAGAGTTATACCTAAGTATTTTTGTAGATATTATGAACATTGATTAATTTCATTTTCTAACTAGTTATGAATTATACAGAGAAATAAGAAGAACTTTGTGTGTTGATTTATACATAACAACATTGCTTTAACTCACTTTTTAGTTATAGGAATATTCATGTAGCTTCCTTGGAATTTTCTACGTAGAAAGAAATGTCATCTGAAATTAAAAATGCCTTTTATTTCTTTTTCTTGCCTCACCACACTAGCTAAACTTTGAGTACTATACTGAATAAGAGTAATGAGAATGGACATCTTGGCCTTGTTCCTGAATCTGAGAGAAAGGCATTTAATCTTTCCTCTTAAGTAAAATGTTAGCTGTAGGTATTTTGTACATGTTCTTCATAAGGTTGAGAAAGTTATCTTCTATTAGTGGTTTAGCAAGTCATGAATTCAACAATTAGAAGAAAAAAAAAAAAACAGCCAGGCGTGGTGGCTTGCAACTGTAGTTCCAGCTACTTGGAAGGCTGAGGCAGAACGATCGCCTGAGCCCAGCAGGTCGAGGCTGTAGTGGCCGTGAGTGTTCCACTGCACTTCAGTCTGGGCAACAGAGTGAGACTCCAACTCAAAGATAATAATAATAATAATGATGATGATGATGATGATGATGTAATGCTCTGGCTTTAAAAAAAATGAAAATAAACATATGAAAAGATGCTCAGCCAGGCTCGGTGGCTCAGCCTGTAATCCCGCCCTTTGGGAGGCTGAGGTGAGTGGATTGCCTGAATCCGCGGGTTCGAGACCCGTCTGGGCAACTTGGCAAGACCTCATCTCTACAATAAATCAAAAAATCAGCCGGGCATGGTAGCGCATGCTTGTAATTCCGCCTACTTGGAAGGCTGAGGAAGAAGGATCACCAGAGCCCAGCAGGTCAAGGCTGCAGTGGCCGGGAGCGGCCACTGCACACCAGTCTGGGTGACAGAGTGATATTCCAACTCAAAAAAAAAAAAAAGAAAGAAAGAAAAAAAGAAAACATGCTCAACATCAATCATTTATAAGGGAATTCCAAATACAAAACAATGAGAGATCACGGTACACCTATTAGAATGGCTAAAACCCAAAACAAAGAAAATATCAAACTACCAGTGAGTATACACAGCAACTGTAACTCTTCAGTGACTGCTAGTGGGAGGCAAAATGGTAAAGTCACTCTGTAAAATGATTTGGTAATTTCTTAAAAGACTTAGCACATAATCAAGCAACTGCACTCCATAAGTATTTACCTGATTTGAAAACTAATGTACACCAAAAAACCTGCATGTGAACTTTTATAGTAGTTGTATTCGTAATGGCCAAAACCTGGAAACAACTGAGATGTTCTTCAATAGATGAATAAATAAACAATCTGTGATTTAATGATCTAATATTATTCAGTTATAAGAATAAAGCTCTGGCAATCCTTCCACCTCAGCCTTCCAAAATCTTGATTTCTAATACCTTCTCAAATACAAGGAAATAGAGCCCTTTGGAAGAAATAGCTGATTTTAGGACAGAAATAGGAAACAGACAAGATGAGCCTGAAACATTTTGTAGTGCCAGAAAGTTTTTTTAAAAGGTCTCAAAAATAAACAAAAAAATTCACAATGATGAAGTATAGGTTATAATCAAAAGTATGAAATAAATATCTATGAGTCCACATTTACCCAAATAAATGATTGAAAATAAATAAATGAAAGAGAAGAAACAAATCCCTTGCTGTCTTGCAATAAGAAAGTCAACTAATTTATGTAGATACTCTATTCTTAAAGAGGTAGAACATAATTAACCACACATTAAGCGTGGGCTGCACATAGTGACTATCTTCCAAAGAGTGCAAACAATGTGCAAAGAGAAAAGGGGGAAAAAAAGAGCTTCTTTATCATGAAGAAATCTGATAACACTATCTCAAGCCAGATGCTCAGGGTTAACATCCACAGTGATATACTATATTGACAATATGTATCCTTGATATGATGTGATGGGAAAGGCTCTTTGCCCCTATGGTCTTCCACCCCAAAACACATTACCCTAGTATAACCATAAAAAAAGCTTCAGACAAACCCCAGTTCAACAACATTCAACATAATACCTGACTGCTATTCCTAAAAACTGTCAAGGCCATAAAAAACAATGAAAGTCTGAGACATTAATAAATGAGACACTAATAAATATAGTATCACAGATGGGAACCTGGAAGAGGAAAAACAAAAAGGAAGAGGAAACTGAGACTACCTAATAATATTGACTTTACTTTATAAATACTGGTTCATTAATGTGATAAACGTACCATACTAATATAAAATGTTAATAATAGAGAAACCCAGGTATGAGGCACTCAAGAGCTCTATTATTCTGTTCTAAAACTGCTTTAAAATAAAAGTTGACTAAAAAAATTAAACACTGGGTTTTGATGCTATTAAGAAATTGTTCATTTTTATATGTACAAAAACGGAAAAACAGTTATGTCTTAAGAGTCATCTATTAACAATAAGACACTCAAAAAGATCTACATATAAATTTATAAGTACAGATTTACATAAAAATTTTGTATCATATAAGATTACGATGATGTCTAAGACTTGCTCAATTTAATCTTGGGATGGAAGAGAGGATGGAAGAATAGGAATATAAATCAAAAAAGACAGACCATGACTTGATCATTGCTGAAGATTAGTGATTGGTACAGTGCACTCCCATGACTATTCTTTCTAGGTTTGAATATATTTGAAATTTCCATAGAGTTAAGTAATTACCTAGTTTAAAAATTTAGCCAAAAGGGTCAGAAAATAAACCCTAGGAAATTTCTCAAAAAAAAAAAAAGTAAAAGAAAAAGGTTTAGAAAATAAATAAATAAAGGCCAGGTGCAGTGACTCGTGCCTGTAATCCTACCACTCTGAAAGGCAGAGGCTGGAGGATTGCTTGAGCCCAGGAGTTTGATACCAGTCTGTCGGAAGGATTGCCTAAGCTGAGGAGATTGAGGCTGAGGTAAGCCATGATTGTGAGACTGTACTCCAGCCTGCGCAACAGAGTGAGACTCTGATTCAAATAAATTAATAAGTAAATAAATAGGAACAGAAAATAAAAGAGAAAAGAGGCACAATGAAGACATAATAGCCATTCTCTCTATTAAGGAAAAAAAAGAGATACAATACCCAACTAACTATTAGAAGTTCTAAAAAAGAGGCACAGAAACAATGTGGGGAATAAAATAATTAGAAACATGAAAACTTTCCATATTTCAAAGGATAATGTAGCAAAATTCCCCACATAAGAAGGGTTTTAAAATGCCATTATCTTGTTTGTAATTATTACCTAAAAAGTACTCAAAACAAATTCAGTGAGGGAAATAAATAAATGCAGAGTAATACTCAGTCCCAGTGACTTCTAATTCAGTGTTCCTGCCTCCCATTCCTATTGTGACACCCAAAAGTTCCTACCCAGAGAGATTTCAGGTATAGTATTGCTACAAACTCTTTCTGGAAAATAGGCTGAGGTAGTGAGTCTAACCCTAAGGAAAACTCAAGTGGACAGATGCAGTGAGAGTGACCAAGTTAAAATAAGTTTGCTAAACATCACTGCAATACAGGCATTACACAGAAGAAATTTCCTTAAAACAGAACTGGTTCCCAGACCAATAAGACTGTTGATGTGTGTCTACACAAATTGTTTACAAAGAATACCCTATGAAACAAAATCTTTACTTTAAAAACAGAAAAAGACTGTTTATCATTGTATTCCCTGTGAATTATTAACAGGAAAAGGAAGACTTCAGCTGTAGTTCAATTCTTTACAAATTTCTCTTCTGCTATCAAGAAATGATCTTAGATTTTCTGCCATTCTTTCTAAGAACAAACCTAACTTAAAACTCAGAAACACTTTTTAAAAATACAGTGATTGAATTCAAAAATCTAAGAGCTAAAGATAAAGAAATTAGCAGGAAAATAGGTAATTTCTACTACAAACTGTTTCTTCCAAAAGGCAGAAAGAAATATTCTTTCATTTTGGGGTCTTCTTGCTAAAATTATGATTTGTCACAAACTTTTTTTATAGTGAAAGGAAGGAGAACTTTCTTGTTTTATTTATTTTAAAGATGGGGAGTACAATTCAGGATTAAGTATACAAGTGGTCATCATAGAGCCAAAGTTTGGGACTTCTTGGTCCCCATTTCGCCTGGTTTGAGATCAGGTACCCTAATTGATGTTATGTGCCCACATCCCACACCCTCGGTCTCAAACTATTTTAAGAATTCGAAACTGGGCTCAGGGGCTCAGCCTGTAATCCTAGCACTTTGGGAGGTTGAGGTGAGTGGATTGCCTGAGCCCGCGGGTTCGAGACCCGCCTGGGCAATTTGGCGAGACCTCATCTCTCTAAATCAAAAAATCAGCTGGGCGTGGTAGCACATGCCTGTAATTCCGGCTACTTGGAAGGCTGAGGCGGAAGGATGGCCGGAGCCCAGCAGGTCGAGGCTGCGGTGGCCGGGAGCGGCCACTGCACTCCAGTCTGGGCGACAGAGTGAGACTCCACCTCAAAAAAAATAAAATAAAATAAAAATAAAAAAATAAAGTAATAGAATAAAATAGGAGTTCCAGATAAATGAAATAATTTTCCTGTTAAGCAGAATAATCCCTGGGATCTATGAATGTTAGATTACATGGCAAAAAGGAAATTAAGGTTGCAGGCAAAATTATGGTTGCCAGTCAGCTGACCTTAAAATAAATAGGAGTATTATCCTGTATTATCTTGGTAGGCCCAATGTAATCATTCCTTAGACAGAAAGAGAGAGGCAAAAGAGAGTCAGAAGGAGTAGGGCCAAAAGTATGCAGTGTTGCTGGCTTTAAAAATAGAAGAAAAAGGTCATGAGTCAAAGGCAGTGGAAAATATAAGAAAATTAATTATTCCCTGTAGCCTCTAGGAAGGCATATAGCCTGGCTGATATCTTTATTTTAACCTGCTGAGACCTGTGTCTGACTTGTAACTTACAGGACAGTAAGATAATTTTAATAATAAATGTATGCTATTTAAAGCCAGTAAGTCTGTGGTCATTTATTACAACAGCAAAAGAAAATGAATACATCCTGTTTCTCAAATTTTAATAATTAAACTTCCATTTATACTGTTTTACAGTCAAGTCTATTCCCATTACCTACACTTTCTATAATTTACATCATTTTCTCTTTTCTGTGGTGCTTTCCAGTAGGTTGAGAAAAACAGGCTAGCACATTAGCACCTAAAAAGGAAGGAGAAAAGAATCAAGTACAAGTGGAACTTCTAATACATTCTGGACCTCAACAATAAGCCCAATTCAAGTTTTGCCTAACTGAACTTTACTTAAGCCTTTTAAAATTTACTTCATGTAAATCTTCTCAGGTTTCAGATGAATAATTTTAGCCATACTAATTATAATGGTGGGTGGCAGACTTCAGCTAACATGTATGTTTAATGAATTGGAATACTAAGTGCAATAGTGGTATAGCATAGTCCTTTTGTTGGATAATAGAAAATGAATGTATTTAGTATTCCTAATTCCTTCAGCAGCTGAACTTTCCTTCTGTTAGATTCAATTTTTTATTGACTGTTTCTCAAATCAGTCAAGTTACAGTACATCAGTGAACATTCATTTAAGATAAGCACAGTCCCATCATATTTGCTGCATATTACATCAAATGGAGTTTCAGAAATAGAAAAAGGCATTTCTGCCGAGCTCGGTGGCTCAGCCTGTAATCCCGTGCCTTTGGGAGGCTGAGGTGAGTGGATTGCCTGAGCCCACGGGTTCGAGACCCGCCTGGGCAGGCGAGACCTCATCTCTGCAATAAATCAAAAAAATTAGCCGGGCATGATAGTACGCGCCTGTAATTCCGGCTACTTGGAAGGCTGAGGTGGAAGGATCGCCGGAGCCCAGCAGGTTGAGGCTGCGGTGGCCAGGAGTGGCCACTGCACTCCAGTCTAGGCGACAGAGTGAGACTCCAACTCAAAAAAAAAAAAAAAAAAAAAAAGGCATTTCTTTTTGCTCTGTTATACTGCAGAATTTCACATCTTCAGGATGTTAAATCTTGGAGGGGTGGGTAATGAAAATAACACAAAATGATTTTATGAGTAGATTATGGTAATCCCAGAGATTTATTAAGGTGACTGGAATATTTTAGGAAAATAGAGTATCAGAAATAACAACCATATGGTAATACTGACTAGTACTTTCTTATGCAGAAGTTTCTAAACAACTGAATAGCAGTTAGTATATAAGTAAGGTGATAGAGGTGTTTCTTTATCTAAATTACAAAAATAAATAATCTTAACGCCCATTTTGGGGACAGTAACTGAATAAACAAGGTACATCTACAAAATAATGTTGTATACAGCAGTACAAGAATGAAGAAGATCTCATGGCATAAATAAATACTTTAAATGAACTAGGATGTAGGGGAACCTAAAATGAAATACAAACAGTGAAATATGAATCTAATGGTATTACAAATGAATAATACAACCACACTGAAGGAAATTAGAACTAAAAGGACTAACATAAGTTAACTTGGAAAGCAGTATTTCCACTGTATACTATAAGGCTAAAGTTTAAAAGGAGTGATAAACAAGCATAAATTAGTAAATTTGTTTTTCATTAAGTACAGGTTTACCAGTTCTGAAGCTCTGTGTGTAAATGTATTATATACTATAACCCTAAAATACATTACATATTATATACGTAGATATGTAAATATACAGGGACTATAATCCTTACACACACACAAGAAAGAATTAAACAACTAAGCAAATATAATGTGCCTAATGAGAGTCAAGTTTCTCATATTCTGAGAAGAGAGTTAGAAATAAGGAAAGGAGAGAGCCTAGAACAAACACTGTGGTGTTGGATTGAAGCAAAAGGTATCAGTATGAACTCTTGATCTTCAATATATATACAAATACAGAAATATAGACGTGTATATATACATTTACTCACTCTGTCCGCCACAATGCCTAAAAGTGATTACATCCCAGTAGCAATAACTACACCTAGCTCCCAGATCTCAGTTTCTAAACCTCATTCGCCAATAAAATTCTTCCTTGGAGAAATGATGACTCAAGGGCTGAGGCAGGGAAAATACAAGATGAGCCTGGAATATTTTGTGGTGCCAGAAAATAAAGAAGTGCTCAAATAATAATGGGCCATGCCAGAAAGACACAAGGACCAGCCAGAAGGCACTCCCAACAGCCAAATTTAAAATAATCTAAGCAACAAAATAAGTAATGATAATAATGCATTATATACACAGAATAAAACAAATATCCATGACCTACACTGATATAACACATTTTAAATAGGTAGATAGGCAGATAGGTCAGTAGTAGATGATAAATGGATAATAATAATAATAATAATAGATGGATAGATAAGGGGAGAGCTCTTCCTTCTACAATCCAATTGGCAAAGAATCAATAGATGCTAAAATAAGTGAGCAAAATTGTAGGAAAAAGGACATATGCATGGTCTCAAAGTACCTGCCCACAAGACAATTATGTTCTCTTAAAAAGTAACTTTATATTAGAAAAATCTGACAGATACCACCATAATCAAGCAAACAAAGATAGCATCATCAGTAATAACACAAACGCAAATCATGTTTTTCCTAATATGATGCACTAAAAAGGGTACAAAATCATCTCTGTGGCATTTTTACCAAATATGCATAACCATGATCTCATCATGGAAAGCATTCATGCAAACTCATATCAAACATTCTTCTATCAAACAAAAGTGTCACGTTCATAAAGAACAAGAAAGAGAACTATCACAGATAGGAAGAGCTAAGGAGCCAGGAAAAGCAAATGCAATGTGGGATCCCAGATGAGATTCTGCACAAGACCAAAAAAGACATTAGTGGGAAAACTGGTAAAATTCAAATAAGGTCTGCAGATTCATTAGTATTATATCCAGCTTAATTTCCTGGTTTTGATAGTTGAATTATGGTTATATAACAAAGGAGATAAGTGAAAGATACACAGAAACTCTCTGTATTTTTAAATTTTTCTCTAAGTCTGAAATTAATTCAAAATTAAAAGCTTTTAGCCAGGCACAGGGGCTCACACCTGTAATCCCAGCAGTTTGAAAGCCGAAGGTGAAAGGATTGCCTGAGCTGAAGGGTTGGAGACCAGACTGGGCAACTCAGCAAGACCTCGTCTCTACAATAAATCAAAACAATTAGCCAGGTATAGTTCCAGCTACTTGGAAGGCTGAGGAGGAAGGACTGCCTGAGTCCAGCATGTCAAGGCTGCAGTGGCCATGAGCGTACCACTGCAATTCAGCCTGGGTATCAGTGAGAATCCAACTCAAAAAAAAACCAAAAATTTTTTTAAAGTCTTAAAAATGAAGCTATATCATTTAAAAAATGAAGCTATATCATATAAACCACCCTGTGAGCAAGAAAAAATAGTTTTTACTTGTCACCTTCAGGTTAATCAGAAAGTCTATTAAACACTAATAAAGGGAATCTCAAAAACGAATAGGTGTAACTCAGGAAGTCAAAAATTTCCAAGCAGAGAAATGTGTTTTCAAACCAAATGCCCCCATTTCTTTCAGCACTACAAAAAAAGAAAAGAAAAGACAGTAAATCAAGTCCCAGAGGAAGAAAAAAATAAAAAATAAAATTTCATGTGGTTCTTGTTTTTACATCTGTTGATGTATTTAATTACATTTATGATCTTGCGAATGTTGAACCAGCCCTGGTTCAAAAGAAGGATGAAACCTACTTGGTCATGGTGGAGGATTTTTGAGATGTGTTTTGGGATCCAATTTGCTAGAATATTGTTGAGAATTTTTGCATCTATGTTCATAAAGAATACTGGTCTGTAGTTTTCTTTTTTTGTTGGATCTTTATCCAGTTTGGGTATCAGTGTGATGTTAGCTTTGTAAAATTATTTGGGGAGAATTCCATCTTCCCAATTGCCTGGAATACTTTCAATAGGATTGGTATCAGCTCCTCCTTATACATTTTGTGGAATTCTGCTGGAAAGCCATCCCAGTCCAGGGCTTTTTTTGCTGTTGTTGTTGTTTTTTGTAGGTAGTTTTCGTATGACAGAATCAATTCCCTGGGTTGTAATTGGTCTACTTAGTGTCTCAGTGTCTTCTTGTTTCAACCTGGTGAAGCTGTATGACATCAAAAAGTCCTCCATTTCATTTAGGTTATCAAGTTTGTTTCCCTATAGATGTATATAGTAATCTCTGATAATCTTTTGGATTTTTTCTGGGTCAGGTGTGATTTGGTCTTTTGAATTTCTGATTTTGTTTATTTGGGCTTTTTCTCTCTTTTTCTTGGTCATTCTGGCTAGGGGTCCATCTTGTTAATTATTTCAAAGAACCAGCTTTTTGTTTTGTTGATGTTTTCAATGAACCTACTAAAGGCAATCTACATCTTCAACCCAATACCCATTAAGTAACCAACATCATTCTTCTCAGACCTGGAAATGACAATACAGAAATTCATATGGAAACATAAACGTCCACGAATTGTCAAAACAATCCTTAGCAAAAGAAACAAAGCAGGAGGTATCACACTTCTGACTTCAAACTTTACTCTAAGGCTGCAGTAATCAAAACAGCCTGGTATGGAACAGGACAGAGATTCCAGAAGCAAAGTCTCAATTTCTCAACCAACTCATCTTTGACAAAGCCTCCAACAACAACCATTGGGGAGAGGAGAACCTATTCAGTAAATGGTGCTGGCAAAACTGGCTGTTCACATGCAGAAGATTGAAACAGGACCCCTACCTATCAAAATACACAAAATTAACTCTAAATGGATGAAAGACCTAAGCATAAGACCTCAAACCATAAGAATCTTAGAAAATGCAGGAGACAACGTTATGGAAATTCTGGCAACCAATTCCTATTCAGAACCCTAAGTGCCCATACCATAAGAAATAAGATAGACAAGTGGGACATCATCAAACTGACGAGCTTCTGCAAAGCAAAAGAAACCATCAAAAGAGCAGGGAGTCAGCTCACAGAATGGGAAAAGTTATTTGCCAACTGTATATCTGACAAAAGCCTAACATCAAGGATCAACAAGGAACTCAAATGGGCCGAAAAGCAAAAAACAAACAGCCCCGTTAAAAAGTAGGCAAAGAGATGAATGGACACCTTCAAAAGAAGATATAGGGACAGCCAACAGACACATGAAAAAGTGCTCAGCCTCACTCATTATCAGAGAGATACAAATCAAAACCACATTGAGATACCACCTGACCCCGGTAAGAATGGCCATCATTAATAAAACAAACAACAGATGCTGGCAAGGATGCAGAGAAAAAGGAACGCTTCTACACTGCTGGTAGGAATGCAAACTAGTGCAACCTCTTTGGAAGACAGTGTGGTGATTTTTGAAAGAACTAGAAATTGACCTTCCATATGACCCAGCAATTCCCCTATTGGGAATACACCCAGAGGAACTCAAATCATTCTACAAAAAAGATACCTGTACACGCATGTTTGTTGCAGCTCTATTCACAATAGGAAAAACATGGAACCAACCATGCTGCCCATCGAAACTGGACTGAATTTTTAAAATGTGGTATATATACACAATGGAATATTTTGCAGCCATAAAAAAGGACAAACATATGGACTTTGCAGCAACTTGGATGGATTTAGAGTCTATCATACTCAGTGATCTCTCACAAAACAAAGAACAGAGTACCATATGTTCTCACTCATAAGTGGATCTTGAACAATTATCATAATACTATAAGAAAGGGGTTGGCAGTAGTGGGAAACTGTCAGGAGAGGGGGGTGGGATTGGCAGTTGAGAGAAACTGCTAAGGGAGGAAGGGGCACACCTCATCAACAAGGGTACCTACATAATCAACGTTTGTATACCTAACCCTGAATTGCAACCCACATCTTTATAATTAAGAAAATAAAATAAAATTTCAAAGCTGGGAAAAGTCTCAAATCACTTGATGCAACTTTTCATGAGGGAAGAACACTATAGGTGATATCATATGAGATACTAATTATGCAGTTACAGCTGAAATATGAGTTTCCCACTGGTTGGACTATTTTATCCATCATACAGTAAAAGGTAGAAAGAGGTAGACTACACACCAACTTTCCATCTGTGCCTCCATGCGACCCAACTTATGCTACTAAATTGGCAGCTTGTACACATTGCCTGATTCCTACAATCAGGAAGGAAACAAAAAATTAAGAAAGTACCACCTAAATGCCACTAAAAGCTGAAGAGCCTGAAAATATACTTAATCACCACAGGAAAATAAAACAATAGACTAAATTGAAAAATGCTTAATTACTTATTCAGACTAGAATAGAAACTTCAACAACTCCTAAAATACATTCAATTAGTAAAAGACAAAACGTCTCAGCTTCAGAGACCTGTTAACTATAACAAGTATATAATGTCTGTCTGATCCAAGTCACAGAATTCAATATTTTCTTCATAAATATTATTCATTATGCATTTCTTTGTGTCAGGTAAAAGGAACACAGTGGTGAAAATATTACTCTCTTTTAATTAACCAACTACTTTTAAGTCACTACCATTTTCTCTGAAACACAGGTTTTGACCCAGAAGGAGTTTAGATAGTCAAGTATAACTTCATCTTTATGAAAAAAAAAAATTTTTTTTAATATTCTGTTCATGGTTGCATATGTAAATGGGGAAGTGTGCATAAAGATGCAATATGGAAAAGCTGATAAAAATGATACTATATTTGTCATTTTTTACATATTTATTTACTTTTTTTTTTGACTTGGAGTCTCATTCAGTTGCCCAGGCTGAAGTGCAGTGGCACGCTCACGGCCACTGCAGCCTCAGACAGCTAGGCTCAGGTGATCCTTTGGCCTCAGCCTTCCAAGTAGCTGGAATCACAGGCAAGTGCCACCATGCCTGGTTAATTTTTTGGCTTTATTGTAGAGACAAGGTCTCGTCAAGTTGCCCAGGCTGGTCTTGAACCCCTGAGCTCTGGCAATTCTCTCACCTCCGCCTCCCAAAGTGCTGGGATTACAGGCTTGAGCCACCAAGCCCGGCCTATATTTGTCTTATTTTTAAAATCTTATTTATAAATATAATTTGTCCTTTCAGTTTGAGATACTGGATTTTCCTTTCTTTCCACTTTCTTATTTTCCTAGGGTCATCTCCAACTACGCTCCTGCTGATAGTCCTCTTACACATCATGATTTTGTGATATCCCCATGCTGTGCATGCTGTTTCTTTTGCCTAAAATGCTCACTTCATCTCCTTGGCCAATTTGTCAATTTGTATTCAATTCTTCAAAACTCAACTCAGATGTTACTTCCTCTTCGAAAGCTTCTGAATAAATGTACATGCACACACACACACACACACACACACACACACACACACACACACGAGTTATACCTCACGTCTATGTTTTTTTTTTGAGTTGGAGTCTCACTCTGTCGCCCAGACTGGAGTGCAGTGGCCGCTCCCGGCCACCGCAGCCTCGACCTGCTGGGCTCTGGTGATCCTTCCGCCTCAACCTTCCGAGTAGCTGGAACTACAGGTGCGCGCTACCACACCAGGTTAATTTTTTGATTTATTGTAGAGATGAGGTCTCGCCAAGCTGCCCAGTCGGGTCTCGAACCCGCGGGCTCAGGCAATCCACTCACCTCAGCCTCCCAAGGCGTGGGATTACAGAATGAGCCACCGAGCCCGGCTTCACTTCTATGTTATTTCAAGATCACATGCACGCTAATAATAGTATGATATCACTTAACAAATCCATAGTATAATCATCTGTTTACAATTTATCTGCCTATCATAAAGATTTTGAACTCATTAAGGACAAAGAGAGCCGTATCCATCCCAGCATCCTCAGAGCTTAACAGTATGCCTGAGACACAGTAGAACTCAAGAAATAATTATTGAATTGTATTTCATATTGTGATATACTTCATCTATAAGAAATATGAATACTGAATGAAGAAAAATATAATCATGTTTAAAGATTGTTTAACAACAGATCAATAACAATGTTTCATAAATTTAAACTTCTTTTCAAACATAAAAGTTACCTTAATAGAATAAAAAGAACCTATGCTGATAATTAAATGCACATGGAAGATTAATTACTATGGTTAAAAGAAAAAAATCTATTCAGAAAAATTTAGTTTCTCATCTCATTCTGTTCCCTTATCTGTAACAACTGAGTTGGAGTAGATCCCTGCTGCTCTTTCAAGTTCTGTGATTCCTTGTTAGTGCATAGCTGAAAGTATCAGTATCAGTTTGAGATTTCCATTTACCTATATTAGGACCGTCTCAACTTTCTGTAAGCTGTCCCTCCACTATCACATGCATGCTAGCATCACATTTTTAGTTACTTGCAGCTTGCTATTATGACATATGATACCTTAGAAACTTACTTTGTAAATATGTTATGTCACAATGTATATGGAAAAATGGTGAACAATATTTACCAGTACCTTTAGTTTAAATGGTTCTATTTATTTTTAATTAAAAGGCAATATTTATTACATGTCATCATGGCACCCATTTCAACAAGTATTTACTGAGTCCTTTCATAGTGTCAGAAACCTACACAAGTGATGAGAGAGATAATAAAGTATCAACTATATTCAAGTCACACAATAGGAACTAGAGATTAAAAGTGACTAGATAAAACAGAAAAAAGAACAGATCACAAAGAGACAAAAGTCCATTATAAGGAATGGGAAAGTTGACAGGAAAGTAACAAGTCAAGCTGCCAAAAGATAACTTGGAAGAATGAATGGAAGCAGAAATACACATACTAGTTATAACTTCTAATGGTGAAGAGGTGATGTTTTTCACCTCTACAATCAGTCATTAATAGAATGTGGTCAACTATACCCTCTAAGTCTGTTTTTAAAACTACTCACCCCTCTAGATCTCTACTTTGCCACCACCTTAGCAAAAGCCACTACCATCTCTCACAGGAATAGTAGCTTCCTGCATCCTATCTAGCTCCCTTCTAATCAATCTTCATACAGAGCATTTTAAAGATGCAAATCAAATTATAGGTCTTTCCGGCTTAAAATCCTCCAATCATTCCCCTTAAATTTTTACGACAAAGGTCCAAATCCTTTGAGCACCATAAAACTCAGTACTAACAATCTCTTCTCATTCCACTCCATTCCTCTGAGTCAGTGCTC
The DNA here is from genome assembly GCA_027257055.1 of Cephalopachus bancanus. Classification (NCBI taxonomy): domain Eukaryota; kingdom Metazoa; phylum Chordata; class Mammalia; order Primates; family Tarsiidae; genus Cephalopachus; species Cephalopachus bancanus. The sequence goes on along the minus strand of JAPVLO010000113.1, from coordinate 89,087 downwards.
AGGCTATCCTGGCCTTCTCATAGTTCCTCAAATTCTCTACAATCCTTCCTGCCCTTTCCTAAAACACACATTATTCCAGCAGCAGCACACAGTGAAAACTTAAAACTTCATGCTAAACGAAAGAATGAATCAAAAAAAGAAATACATAGAAAGCCCTCCATATACTGACTTTTCCCCTTTTGTTCCCAGAATCTACTATAGTTTCATGGAGGGGAACAAAAGAAGCAGATTATCTGAATGTTTGATTTGCAAACAAGGTATTCCCCATTAAGACTCCAAATGAACCATTTTCCAAAAGGTAATTATTTGATTATTTTTTAAAAACAAGATAAGAGAGAACAGCAGTAAATAGGTACACTTAAAGGGAAAACTCAGTATAAATCTATATGGCAGTAGAAACAATGAACAACTTGGAGCCAGTTGTGCCAACTTTTAATTCCTCTGTATCTCTAGAGTAACTATATGACTTTACCTTTCTAGGACTTAGAACCATAAATGGGTAAGACTAATCTCTATGGCCCTGATGCTATGGCATCTAATTTTTCTACATATGAAAGACTACAGTTTCGCCAATAGTAAAAGGCCAAGTGGATGGAAGAAGAGAGGTCTAAATGATTCTCTTAGAGCATCCAAATGGAACACAGCCTTTCCCACCTTGATTTTTGCCCAATTAGATCCATCTTAAAGACTTCTGAACTTCAAAATGACACGATAATAAATGTTATTTTAAACTTCTAAATTTGTGATATGTTTCAGCAATGAGAGAAAACGAATACCAACAGATTTATAAAAATGTTTTTCATTAGGTCTGATTCCAATCACAAAAACAAGTCTAGATGCCTAGCATCCTTAATGAGATTCTTGAACTTACAACAAACATAGTCTAATATGTGCTATATTTTTTCCAAATAAGCAATGTTTTTCTCTTTGAAACAAGTTTAAAATAGATGCTTCTCGAATATCTAGAACTGAACTGATCCTAGAATTCTTACAATCCGTCCAATACAAGTTACTGGGAACTTTCCTGATGGATTATAATTAAATATTTTCATATAAACTGACCATTAAGATCATCACATTTATATTCCCTAAAATAAAGAAAAGTATACACCAAATTTTGAATTAAACTAATGTGTGAAAAAATAAAGATTTTTAGCTCTCTGGGCATTTCTATACCCAAGCTTCCATATTAATCACATAGAATGAGCCAGATCCTATAAAGCTTATTACACATATAAGCATTTTTCATAATGTTTAAATGTCATTCATCTGGCCAGGCACGGTGGCTCAAGCCTATAATCCCAGCACTTTGGAAGGCCAAGGTGAGAGGATTGCCTGAGTCCAGGTGTTCGAGATCAGCCTGGGCAACTTGGTGAGATCTCGTCTCTACGATAAATCAAAAAATTAGCTGGGTGTGGTGGTACTTAGGATCGCCTAAGCCCAGCAGGTTGCAGTTGCGATGGCTGAGACTGTGTCACTGCACTCCAGCCTGGGTGACAGAGTGAGACTCTGACTCAAAAAAAAAAAGTCATTCATTTTAATAATAAAGCAAATATAATGAAAGTCTTAGAATACGTATACCACATATATACTATTAAGATTAAGATGGGCCGGGCTCAGTGGCTTAGCCTGTAATCCCACACCTTGGGAGGCCGAGGTAAGTGAATTGCCTGAACCCGCGGGTTCGAGACCCACTTGGGCAACTTGGCGAGACCTCATCTCTACAATAAATCAAGAAATGAGCCGGGCGTGGTAGCGTGCGCCTGTAGTTCCAGCTACTTGGAAGGCTGAGGCAGAAGGATCACCGGAGCCCAGCAGGTCGAGGCTGCGGTGGCCGAGAGCGGCCACTGCACTCCAGTCTGGGCGGCAGAGTGAGACTCCAACTCAAAAGTAAAAATAAAAATAAAAACATTAAGATGTACAAGAACATCTCTACAATTAATCTTCCTTCAAAGTATTTATCCATGCATAGGTTTATAGAAGTTTCAGAGACCAAGATGAGAAATACACCAACATGAAAGAGAAGATGGTGGCAGAAAGGAAACTGGTTACATAGAAGAAGGAGGTTAATCAACTAAGTACAGTCATTACTATATGACATTTTGGTCAATGACTGACTGCAAATACGATGGTGGTCCCAAAAGATTAAAATGGAGGCTGGGAATGGTGGCTCACACTGTAATCCCAGCACTTTGGGAATCTGAGACGGAAGGATTACTTGAACCCAGGAGTTCGAGACCAGCCTGGGCAACATAATGAGATTCCACCTCTACAATAAACAAAGAAATTATCTGGGCGTAGTGACTTACACCTACAGTCCCAACTACTCAAGAGGCTGAGACAAAAGAATTGTCTGAGCCCATAAGGTAGAGGCAGCAGTAAGCTGTGACTGCACCACTGCACTCCAGCCTAGACAACAGAGCAAAACCGTGACTACAAAAAAGAAAAATAAATTAAATTCACTCACGCCTATAATCCCAGCACTTTGGGAGGCTGAGGTGAGAGAACTACCTAAGCCTAAGGGTTTAAGACCAGCCTGGGCAATTTGGTGAGACCTCGTCTCTATGATAAATCAAAAAATTAGCCAGGCTTGGTGGCATGTGCCTATAGTTCCAGCTACTTGGAAGGCTGAGGTGGAAGGATCGCCTGAGCCCAGCAGGTCCAGGCTGCGGTAGCCATGAGCATTCCACTTCAGTCCATCCTAGGCAGCAGAGTGAGACGCCAAGTCAAAAATAATTAATTAACTGATTGATTGATTAATTAAAAATCTACCTCCCACAGTGTGGACAAACCATGAAGTAACCTAGCTGCCCTTAGAAAGGTTGACCCATGCTGTATAGTGTTGTTTGGCTCTTTCTCATGTGTGTCTCTCTGTGGAGCTTTGACACACTTCCCAATACCAGGGATGCCAAAAAAAAAATGTACGTACATTTTAAGAAATGTTATCTATGCATTACTTTTTGAACTTGAATTGAATTACGGTAGCAATGTATAGTATGACATTCACTCAAAAGATAGTATTAGTCATATGAATACTAGCATCACCATGTGACAAACAGGACAATATTACAATTTCAATACAGTTTTTTTTCCTTACTCCAAATGTGTATACATTATTTTGTAATTCTATATTATTAAGCCAGGCGCAGTGGCTCACGTCTGTAATCCCAGCAATTTGGGAAGCTGAGGCAGGAGAACTGCTTGAGTTCAGTAGGCAACAAAGTGAGACCTCTCTCTAAAATATATATATACTTTAATAAAAATAAAATGGAGCTGGAAAATTCTTACTGTCTAGAGACATAGTGATGTTATAGCTGTCCTAATATCATAGTGCATTACCTTTCCTATGTTTGTTTGTTTGTTTTGAGTTGGAGTCTCACTCTGTCACCCAGACTGGAGTGCAGTGGCACGCTCCCTGCTGGGCTCCAGCGATCCCACCTCAGCCTTCCAAGTAGCTGGAACTACAGGCACACGTTACCATGCCCGGCTAATTTTTTTAATTTTTATTATAGAGATGAGGTCCCGCCAAGTTGCCTGGGCAGGTGTCGAACCCATGGGTTCAGGCAATCCACAGTCCTCGGCCTCCCAAAGTGCAGGGATTACAGGCTGAGGCACCAAGCCTGGTCTTCCTATGTTTAGATATGTTTACACACACAAATACCACTGCATTACAATTGCCTACAGTATTAAAAAAGGTAACATGCTGTACAGGTTTGCAGTCTATACCGCAACTGGTTATACCATATTATAGCCTAGAGGTACAGTAGACTACACCATCTAGGTTTACATAAATATACTCTCTGATGTTTGCACAATGACAAAATCGCCTAAAACTCATTTTTCAGGATGTATCCCCATTGCTAAACAATGCATGACTTTAACAATTTTAAGGATAATGGAAGTCAGGTTTATCACTATCAGAGATAGGGCTTACAAATATAGAAAGAAGCTGGGTAGGGTGGCTCATGCCTGCAATCCCAACACTTTGGGAGGCCAACGTGAGAGGAATTGCTTGAGCCCAGGACAGAAAGAGAGAAAACCAGAATTGAAGCCAATAATGTTGGATTAGAATTGAAGATATTAGTGTGAATTCATGGTTTTTTATATATATAAATAATGAAGAAATAAATATTGATGCATGTGTTTGTGCACATTTGTATGTATACACATATATTCCCTCACTCTCTCCATTGAGGATACCTGGAAGCATTAACGTCCCAATAGCAGGGAGCATAACTATCCCCCAAAATTTGACTCTGAAATAGCATTTTTTCATTAAAAAGAACCAGAATTCTGGGAGAAATCACTCATTCTAGGTTTAGGGCAGAAATAGTACAATATAAGACCAAAATATCTCATACAAAAAAGCAAGGGCATACATAAGGAATGATGAGACATGGAAGAAAAGGATACAGAAGCCAGTTGGAAGGAGCACTCACTCACTGGCCAAGAAAGTGAAGACACAAAAGATCATGATAACCAAAACCAATGTGTGATTTTAACTTGGATCTTTTAACTATACAAGATAATACTGGTCAAGTGAAGAAATTTGAATAGGGCCTGAGGATTAGATGGTAGTACTGTATCCCTGTTAATTTCATGATTTGAAGGGTTATTCTAATGGTTATACAGGAATATGTCATTGCTTCCAAGAAATATATATTAAAGTATCTGAGGGACGTAAGGTAGGAAGCTTACTCTCAAATGGTTCAAGGGGGCAAAAAAAGTCATTTGTACTATTTGCTGTCACTTTCTAATTAATAGGTACAAGTATACTAGTCTCTGTATCACTTCCCATTCTTCTCACCATAAGTATGAATGAGTGGGGAAAATAATACTCCCAGGTGGCCTTAGTAGAAAAGATCATAAGAAAGCTATTAAGTCACCATAGAAGAAAGGACAAACATGAGTAAGACCAAAAATTCAGCCATGAAAATAACCTTAGGGACCACTAGCTAAAATTTGAGACTTTATTCTAAACCAAAGCAATCGAATTTAAACATATACAATTAACAAACCGCTTAACACCAAAGCAGGATATATGATAAATCCTGGGGCAAAGGGCCATGAAAGCATCTGAAAATGAGAATTTTTAAAATAAAAATGTGTAAATATAATTTACTTCTCCATGCTGCTAACTTCATTTCGAAAAAAATCAACAAGTTTCTATACTGATAATACAAAGAAAGATGAAAAAAGTCTGGTAACCACCTTCAAAATTAATTCAGTGTAAGTGGGGAGATCAATACAAAGTAGTAAACGACAAGGTGAAAAAAAGTACCAAAACTAAGAGGAAGAAACATGGTTGGAAATAGAGAAAAGGAGTAATTAATTAACTCTAGCTGAAAGAAACCATTTAGTGAGTGCCTTCATATACTAAGTCAGTACTGGGACTCTCCCAACCCCCACCAGGAAAAAGAAAAAAAAAAAGAGACAATATTCACAATCTAGCCAAAAGGAGAGAAGCAGAAAACCAGAGTGTGATTTAAGAGTCTCATCACCAAACAATGAATGGGGAGAAAAGAAAAGTCTGAATATACTCTTAGAGTATGAATAGATAGGAACATTCAGAAAAATATAAATAACCTCAAATGGTCTTTGCACAGTGATGTAGGCAAGACAGGAGCAGTATGTTAAATCTGAACAGATTTAAAGAAACAGCAACATGATCTCATCAGAGATTGATGAAAACAGTCTGAGAGTAGTATGAAAGACTGTTAAACAGAAAGAAAAACCAGTAGAATGGAGACAAGTTGCCACCATCTCTGAGATAATGTATGTGAATACACTTTAAGATTAAAGCATCTTTGGTCTCTTCGTTAAAGTAAAATAACCCAGACTAAGTTAAATGACAGTAAGAACACTAATACAAAGTTAGAGAACAATTTACAAGTTTCTAGATTTATTCTACAACTAAAAATAAAACTAAACAGGACAAACATAAGCCAGATTTGACATTTTGGCATTCCTCTTTTATATCTTTAGACTAGAAAAACTCTAAAATTCAGTACAAATTATTAGGGAACTCATATACCCATAAAAACTACTGCTAAGAATATTATGCCATTCAGCACACATTTAAGTATCAATAAAGCCTAGCTGCATCAATCACAAGGTAGAAACCCAAATCTAGTCAGCTGGTCCCTTAATAAAACAGATGAAGAAGTGTGTAATAAAACATGTTATCACCATAAAAAATGAAGGTATAACTACTTGTTGTTGTGTCAAAAGCACTCAAGCAAGTGTTTTAATCTACCTCTTAAAGAGAAAAAGATTATTTTTCAAGATGGCTGATGAAGTTGCTGGTGAATGCTCAAGTTTTGAGTGGAAAATGGAGGGAGAGTTAACAGGAACTGCCAAAGTACCCATGCGAGCAAGCTGAGGTACACAGGGAAAAAAAAAGTCCAGCTGTGAGTGACAATCAAAGTGCTCAGAGCCAGCCCGAAAGGGTGTGTGGGAGTGCTTCCTTCTCCCCTCACCTCTCCAACAATCTGCTGACAGCTAAACAGTAGGGAAGCCCTTCTGCCCCCAGAACCCAGGGCTTTGGTGGCAGTCAGAGATCTTCCTAGAACAGAGAAATGGGTGACCAGTTGCACAGCCATGCCACTTGCTCCCTGCCGCCCAACCCCAGGCACAGGCTAAGAAGATGAGCACCTTTCTGATTACCCAACCACAAGAACACTGCTCATTCACCTGAGAACTACAATAACACCGACCACCCACCAACTTCCCCCACAACTTGCGCTGACTCTGGCAACCCAAAGCTATCAGAAGAAAAGAAATTACCAAAATCAGATCAGAACTAAATGAAATTGAAACCAAAAAAAACGTACAAAGAATCAACACGTGGGAGCTAAACATTGAATGCACACAGGCATAAGGATAGAACCAACAGACACTGGGGAATCTTAACAGGAGGAGATGAATAGGAGAAAGGGTTGAAAAACCACCCACTGGGTACCATGCCCCACCTGGATGACAGACTCAACAGAAGCCCAAACCTCACCATCTCACAATATACCTATGTAACAAGCCTGCACATGTACCCACTGAAGCCTAAAATAAAACAATTTTTTAAAAAAGGATCAATGTAACAAAAAGTTGGTTCTTTGAAAAGATAAACAAAATTGATAGATTCCCAAATTACAAAAAAAGAGAGAAAATTCAAAAAAGTATCATCAGAAACAAAAAGGTGACATTATAATCAAGTCCATAGAAGTCAAAAAGATCTCAGGCCAGGCTTGATGGCTCAGCCTGTAATCCCAGCACTTTGGGAGGCCGAGACGAGTGGATTGCTTGAGCCCACGGGTTCGAGGCCAGTCCGGCCAACTTGGCAAGATTGTGTCTCTACAATAAACAGAAAAAAATTAGCCAGGTGTGGTAGCACGCACCTGTAGTTCTGGTTACTTGGAAGACTGTGAGGCAGAAGGATCACCAGAGCCCAGCTGGTCAATGCTGGGGTTGTCAGTGTGCTGGGGCTGTGAGTGTGCCACTGCACTCAAGCCTGGGTAATAGAGTGAGACTCCAACTCAAAAAAAGATCTCAAAGATTACTGTAAACATCTATATGCATGTAAACAAGAAAATCTGGAGGAAATGGATAAATTCCTGGAGACATACAAACTCCCAATATTGAAACAGGAATAAACTGAAACCCTGAACAGATCAATAATGAGTCATGAAATTGAATCAGTAATAAAAACCTACCAATCCAAAAAAAGTCCTGAGCCAGACAAGCTCACAGCCAAATTCTACCAGACACACAAGAAAGAGCTGGTACCAATCCTACTGAGACTATTCCAAAAACCAAAGGAGGACAGACTTCTCCTCTACTCATTCTATGAAGTCAATATCATCCTGATATCAAAAACTGGCAAAGATATAACAAAGAAAGAAAACTATAGGCTGATGAACATAGATGCAAAAATTCTCAACAAAATACCAGCAAATCTTATCCAGCAGCACTTCAAAAAGATCATTCACCATGATCAGGTAGGTTGTTAGCTCAACATACACAAATCAGTAAATGCGATCTACCACATAAACAGAATTATAAACAAGAACTACATAATCATCTCAATAGATGCAGAAAAAGTATCTGATAAAATCCAACATCCCTTCATGATAAAAATCTTCAATCACTTAGACATCAAAGAAATAACACATTTCAAATTAGTAAGAGCAATCTATGACAAATCCACAATCAACTTTATACTGAATGAGAAGAAACTGAAAGCATTCACCCTAAGAACTTGAACAAGACAAAAAAGACCACTCTCACCACTCCTGTTTAGCATAGCTCAGTAAGTCCCATACATACAATCTGTTCTGTAAAAAGTTTATAATACTTTTCACACAAATGATACATAAAAAAACCAAAAAATAAAACATTTTAAATCTTTTAGTACAGTACCATGAAAAGTACAGTCGTACAGTACAATAGCTGGCATAGAGTAAACAGGCAAGAAGAGTTACCAGACTGGAAGAGGAAAAAAAGGTGTGAGATGGTAGAGCTGAAGGACCATCAGCAATAGGAGATGGAAGGCAAGCTGCAATTTCACCCACACCTGACATTGATGACACAGGTTCTGGTTCCTTGCTTGATTCAATTCTATCTACCCTCTTGAAAAATCTGGGTAGTAGCTCTTTTTTTCTTGTCATAGATGACATGGTAGTACTGGATTGTATTCTGAAGACTGCTACTGCAACCTTACTATACCATTCTATATTTGGGTCCTGTGCCTCAAAAACTAGCAGGGCCTCCTCAAATAATGTGAACACACATTCATAACTTAGAAAGTTCACAACTTGAAGGTTCATGTGTAGGAGACTTACTATACCAAAGTCCTAGTCAGAGCAATTAGGCAAGAGAATAAATAAAAGATATCCAAACAGGAAAAGAAGTCATCAAATTATTTCTTTTCACATATGATATGATTCCATAGAAACTTCTCAAAAGAAGGCATATATTCAGCCAACAAACATTAAAAAATTGCTCAACATCGACTAATCATCACAGAAATTTAAATACAAACCACAATGAAATACCATCTCACACTTGTCAGAATGGCTTTTATTAAGTCAGAAACAACAGAGGTTGTGGAGAAAAGAGAACACTCATACCAGTGGCGGAAATTTAAGTTAGTTCAGCCCCTGTGAAAAGCAGTCTGGAGATTTCTCCAAAAATGAAAAATTTAATTACAATTTGACCCTTCCTATAAAAATTATTCCAAAAGTAAAGGCATTCCATGTGATGTTTTAAAATTATCACTTCCTAAATAATTTAGTATTGGGAAATCAGTCATCATGACATTGTAATTGACTCCTCTTAAGCTCTCATTTTGGGCACAGCACTGCAGTAAAGAAGATTCTAAATATGGCTTACTACTTACCAGAGACACAATGTTTTTATCTAACATTGTGCACATACAATATGATTATGATAATATTTACCAGAAAAAAAGGCTATATTTAATCCTCAAAAAAGTTAAATATCAGTTAAAAGTTTATTGAGTTCAAAAATTCTCAGTTAGCCTGAGTAGATACAAGGCTAAAAGTCAAAAACACCAGACTGAGTGTACAGTAAGAAGTAAACTAGTTTCCACTCTACCAGTATCAATTTACTCAACTCTTATGGAATTCATCTTAGTCTGAAATAGAAAGCAGTGGGTGGTCCATAGCTACTTCAAAGGATTATTATTAAAGTATAAAAAAAACTGGCATCCAATTTCTGAGTAAAACCCAAAATGCAGCCAGGCTCAGTGGCTTAGCATGTAATCCCGTGCTTTGGGAGGCTGAGGTAAGTGGCTTGCCTGAGCCCGCGGGTTCGAGACCTGCCTGGGCAACTTGGCGAGACCTCATCTCTACAATAAATCAAAAAATTAGCCGGGTGTGGTAGTGCACACCTGTAGTTCCAGCTACTTGGAAGGCTGAGGTGGAAGGATCACAGGAGCCCAGCAGGTCGAGGCTGCAGTGGCCGGGAGTGGCCACTGCATTCCAGTCTGGGTGACAGAGTGAGACTCCAACTCAAAAAAAAAAAAAAAAAAAAAACCCCAAAATGCACAGGCCATAAGAGATAAGATAGACAAGTGGAACCTCATTAAACTGACAAGCTTCTGCAAAGTCAAAGAAACCATCAAGAGAGCAGGGAGACAGTATTTGCCAACTCCATGTTTGACAAAGGTCTAACATCAAGGATCTACAAGGAACTCAAACGTGCTGAAAAGAAAAAAACAAACAACCCCATTACAAAGTGGACAAAAGATATGACACTTCTCAAAAGAAGACATACAGCGGTCAACAGATACATGAAGAAATGTTCAACCTCACTAGTCATCAAGGAGATGCAAATTAAAACTACACTGAGATACCACCTAATTCCAGTCAGAATGGCCATTACCAATAACTCAAAAAATAACAGATGCTGGAGAGGATGTGGTGAAAAGAGAACACTTCTACACCGTTGGTGGGAGTATAAGTTAGTACAGCCTCTGTGGAAATCAGTGTGGCGATTCCTAAAAGCTCTAAAAATCGACCTTCCATATGACCTTGCAATCCCCCTACTGGGAATATACACTGAAGAACTCAAATCACTCAATAAAAAACATACCTGCACACGTATGTTTATCGCAGCATTGTTCACAGTAGTAAGATCATGGAACCAACCATGCTGTCCATCAAAAGAGGACTGGATTTTTAAAATGTAGTACATATACACAATGGAATAGTACACAGCCATAAAAAAGAACAAAATCATGAATTTCACAGCAACCTGGATGGAATTAGAGTTTATAATTCTGAGTGATCTCTCACAGAAACAAAGATCTGAGCATCACATGTTCTCACTCATAAATGGATGGACCTTGAACAACTACCATAATACTATAAGAAAAGGATTGACAGTGGCAGGAAACTATGTGGGGGAACAAGAAGGGAAAGGGAGGTGGGATTAACGGTAGTCAATATCTGTATGGGGAAGGGGGGGCACACCTCATCAACAAGGGCACCTGCACAATGAATATTTGTATACCTAACCCTTCACTGTACCCCACAATTTTAAAATAAACAATATATATTTAAAAAACTAAAAAATGAAGTATAAAAGATGAACAAAAAAAGACACTTTGTTCGTTATCAACGAACAAAGATAACGTCTTTATCAGTACCTATGTCTCCAAGCCCATTCCCAAGTTAGATAATTCACTAAGAGGACTCACAGGATTCAGGACACAGTCATATTAACAGCTAATATGTATTCCAGCAAAAGAATACAAAGCAAAATAAGCAAAGGAAAAGGCACCTGGGCGAAGCTAACGGAAACCAGGTGTAAGCTTCCAAGAGTCCTTTCCCAGTAGAATCACAGATGTGCTTAATTCCTCCAGCAACAAATTGTGACAACACATGCAAAGCGTGCAAAGTGTAGTCTACCACAGACATTCCTAAGAAACTTGGTGCCCAAGGTTTTTACTGGGGGGTAGTCATGTGGGTATCCTCTGCCTAACACATGACAAAATTCCAGACTCCCAGAAGGCAAGCAGGTGTTCAGCATATATCACATTGTACAAACAGTTTAGGCACAGTGAACCTACTATTCTTATGATTTATGAAATGTGTTATATTACCGTAGCAAACTATTTACCAACTAAGGGCCAACACTTCATGCAGGTAATCAAAGGAGAGGAAAATCAGACCTGCTATGTTAAAGTAACTCTTTTCTGCACACTATTTTTAGTATATTGTGGGAAAATATTAATGAGATAAATTATTGTGCCTCATACCAGCTTCAGAAAGATTGAACTCTTTATTTACTTATTTTATTTATTTACTCATTTTCCAGACAGGGTCTTATTTTGCCCAGGTTAGAGTGCAGTGACGCAATCTTGGCTCACTGCAGCTTTTACTTCCTCATTCAAGTAATCTCGTACCACTTGAATGAACTGGGACTATAGGCATGTTTCACCCTGCCCAGCTAATATTTTTAAGAGATGGGTCTCACTATGTTGCCCAGGCTGTTTTCGAACTCCTAGCCTCAAATGATCCCATCCTGGGCCTCCCAAAGTACGGGGGATTTAAGGCATGAGTCACCTGTACTTGGCCAGATTAGATTAAAGTCTTAAATGTAAAAAAATTAGGCCATGTTTTCTTAAGTCCCTTCCCCATCTCAGGGAAGTGAATTTCCTCTTTCTCTCTCTCTAATTTACTTTCCAAATAAATTATATTTTCTAATCTTTAAAAAAAGATTAAAACAATTGAAAGATAACAAAACATTAAATCACTAACGTTTGTTGAACTCTTGCTATGTTCCTGGTGTTAATAAATATTTTATATGTATGACATCATTCAGTGTTCATAGTAATCCCATGAGGTAGTCAGAATGATACTCAAAATACTCAACAATCAGTACCACAAGAAAATCACAACACTGTTAAACCACTCAGGCATGGAATTCCTAACATCAGCCCTGAAGGTAGGTAGGTACTGTTATTATCTCCATTATTTTCTTTTTTTGAGTCTAAGTGTCACTCTATCTACCAGGCAGGAGTGCAGTGGCACACTCATGGCCACCGCAGCCTCAACCTGCTGGGCTCAGGTGATCCTTCCACCTCAGTCTTCCAGGTAGCTGGAACTACAGGCGCATGCTACCACACCTGGCTAATTTTTTTTTTAATTTTATTATAGAGACAGGTCTTGCCAAGTTGCCCAAGCTGGTCTCGAAACCCTAGGCTCAGGCAATCCTCTCACCTCTGCCTTCCAAAGTGCTGGGATTACAGGCATGAGCCACCACTCCCTGTTATTATCTCCATTTTTAAAAAAGAAACAAACATGGAAAATCCAAGAACACAAAGTTAGTACATGACAGAGATGGCACTGGCATTTTAACCGGGCTTGATCCAGAGCACTGCCTCTTAATGATTATGCTATAATGCCTCTCAATATACAAAATACCTGTATGGCCTTAGGATGAGAAAGGATGTCTTACACACACACACACACACACACACACAAAACATGGGTGCATGAAGTAAAAACCATACAGAAAAATATCACTAAACTTAACTATGTCAAAACTTAAAACTACGACTAATAAAAGACAAAAAAAAAAAAGTTAAAAAAAAGCCATGAGATCAGAGAGAAAATTATCTACAAAATATTTAACAATAATTAAATTCCAAACACTTCAGGAACTTTTCCACATCAGTAAGAAAAAAGTAAACAACACAATTGAAAAATCAGTGAAGTAAATAATTCACATAAAACAAAAGAAAACAGCCAGTAAACATATTTTTTAAAAATTACAAGCAATCCCTCAGGTCCCCTCTCATTGTGGGAGCTTTTCTGTCCTCTCAATAAATCCTACTTTAAAAAAAATTACAAAACCAATAATGGTGTAAGTATAAATTAAAATGACATTCCATACTCACCAGATTGGTTCAAATTTATAATCATACACAGCATATGGGGTGAAGATGAGGAGTAACAGAAATCCTTATCCACTACTAGGAAGTCTAAACTGGTAGAACCATTTTAGGGAAAAACTTGGTAGCATCCAATAAAGTTAAAAACAAGCTATTCCTAGATTTATATCGTAGGAATGCTATTGCTGGGTTTATAGCCTTAAAAATTCTGACTTAAATGATTCAAGAGAACTGTATAAGAATGTCCATTGCTACACTGTCTAGATAGTATATTATTATTATTTGTGAAGAATAACTCAGATGTTGATTAACAGGGGAATAAAGAAAAATATTGGCATATTCAAATGATAGAATATTATATAGAGGTAAAAATGAACTAGAATGACAATATAAATATACGTGTACTCAAAAAAACATAAAATTGAATTTTAAAAAGTTGTAAAATATTCTGTTATCACTTACCTAAGTTGTAAGACACATACAAAACCATATTGTATACTGCTCATGGATACATAAATGTATTAAAGAAGATGGCCTACATAACGTGCCTTATAATTTTTTTTTTTTTTTTTGAGTCAGAGTCTCACTCTGTTGCCCAGGCTGGAGTGCAGTGGCACGCACATGGCCACCATAACCTCAACCTACTGGGCTTAGGTGATCTTTCCACCTCAGTCTTCCAAGTAGCTGGAACCACAGGCAAAATTTTTTGATTTATTGTAGAGACAAGGTCCCGTCATGTTGCTCAGGCTGGTCTTGAACTTCTGAGCTCAGGCAATCCTCTCACCTCTGCCTCCCCAAATGCTGGGATTACAGGCATGAGCCACCATACCCGGCAGAAATCATTATTTTAAAATAAGACACATTAAAAGAAACTCACTGCTATGTTTACTATTACAGTGTTTATTGAATGTATTATTTGCTACATAATAAAGACTTCTCTTTATTAGAAACCACTCATGTGCCAGAGGGATAAAAAAGACTAAAAATCAATGATATAGTTTCCATGTCAAGAATTTTAGACAAGAAAAAAAAAAACTAAAGAAAAGTAGAAATAATGAAATAAAGATATAAGCCAAAATCAATAAAACTGAAATGGAGAAAGAGGAAATATCAATACCAGGATTAGGGATGAAAAAGTAGACATTACTATAAGACCCTAAAAATGTTAAAAAGAAGACAACCTTACACAATTTTCACCAACAAATGACAAATTTAGATGAAATGGATAAATTCTTAAAAACCAACACAAAAATAAACATATATATAAATTTTAATGGGCCAATACCTACTTTAAAAATTAAACCTGGCCAGGCTCAGTGGCTCAGCCTGTAATCACAGCACTTTGGGAGGTCGAGGCGAGTGGATTGCCTGAGCCCGCGGGTTCGACATAAGCCCAAGCAACTTGGCAAGATCTCGTCTCTACAATAAATCAAAAATTAGCCGGGCGTGGTAGCATGCGCCTGTAGTTCTGGCTACTTGGAAGGCTAGGGCAGAAGGATCGCCAGAGCCCAGCAGGTCGACGCTGGTGTGGCTGTGAGTGTGCAACTCCAGTCTGGGTGACGGAGTGAGACTTCAACTCACCAAAAAAAAAAAAAAATAAAAATTAAATGTTATTAAATATCTATTCATTTAAAACAAAAAACAAAAAAAAAACCCTTCGGGTCCAGAAGGCTAAATTCTGGTGAAACCCTTTATATATCTGAAGAAGCAGTAACAACAGTTATACAAAAACTTTTTCAAAGTGCAGAAAAATTGGGAACACGTCTCAATTCATTATGAAACCTACATAACCTAACAACAAAACATGATAAGAACCCACCCCCACCTAAAAAAAACAAAAGAAAATTACAGAGCAGAACAATCTTTCTCATGAACATAAACACAAAAATAAATAAATAAAATAATTGCAGAGCCAGGTGCGGTGGCCTATACCTCTGCCCCAGCTATTCAAGAGGATGAAGCAGAAGGATCAATTTCAGCCCAGGAGTTCAAGGTCAGCATGGACAACACAGCAATACCTCATCTCTCTAAAGGTTAGTTAATTAATTAAAAATAATAACATAAAAAAATTAAAAATTAGCAAATCAAGTTTAACCACATTTGAAAAGGTAATAAATCACAACAAGTTGAATGCTTTCCAAGAATAGAAGGGTTGTTTAATATCTGAAAATCAAGCAAGCAATCTGCCACACTAACAGAATACAAAATATGCTATTATCTCAACAGATGCAGAGAAAGCAATTGGTAAAAATATTAATTCACAACAAAAATTCAACAAAATAAAAGGGAAGTTCCATAATCTGATTAATCCTCCTCTCAACTCCCTACAAAAACTTTAATAGTGAAATATTAAAACTTTTTGGCCAAGCCGGGCTCAGTGGCTCAGCCTGTAATCCGCGCTTTGGGAAGCTGAGGTGAGTGGATTGTCTGAGCCCACAGGCTCGAGACCCGCCTGGGCAACTTGGCGAGACCTCATCTCTACAATAAATAAAAAATTAGCCAGGTGTGCTCGCACACGCCTGCAGTTCCAGCTACTTGGAAGGCTGAGGCGGAAGGATCGCCGGAGCCCAGCAGGTCGAGGCTGCGGTGGCCATGAGTGAGCGTGCCCCTGCACTCCAGCCTGGGCGACAGAGTGAGACTCCAAAAAAAAAAAAAACACTTGGCTGAAAATTACCATTTTAATTCAACATTGTGTTAGGGGTCCTAACAAGTGCAATGGGAGCAGGGTGTGGATGTTGAGGCAACAGAAATCCCAAAAACATACACAAACAAATTATTAGAACTAGCAGGTGACCATATCAAGGTTATTGGAAAAAACAAGTCAACAGACAAGAATCAGGTATATTTATACATACAACAAAAACTTAAAAAATAAAATGTTAGTAATAGTATAATTTATACTAGCAAAATCAAACACCTAAAAATAAATCAATTATGTGTGACATTTTATAGAAAAGCACAAAACATTAGCAAGAAATACTTCTTTTTAAAATTTTTAAAACTTTTTTGGGCCAGGCACAGTTGCTCATGCCTGTCATCCCAACACTTTGAAAGACTGAGACAGGAGGATTTCTTGAGCCCAGGAGTTCAAGACCAGCTTGGACAACATAGCAAGACCTCATCTCTACAAAAAAAATTTAAAAATTATACAGGAATGGGGCACTCACCTGTAGTTCCAGCTACTCAAAAGACTGAGGCAGAAGGATCACCAGAGCCTAGGAAGTTGAGGCTGCAGTGAGCCATGAAAATGCCACTGCACTCATGCCTGGGCAATAGAGTGAGATCTCGATTCAAAAAGCAAAATATAAAATATAAAATAAAATAGAATTTAAAAAAATTTTTTTTTTTTTTTTTTAGAGAGAGACAGGATCTTGCTCTGTCACCCAGGCTAAAGAGCAGCAGCACAGTCATAGTTCACTGCAGCCTCAAACTCCTGACTTCCTGGCTGGATTCAAGGAATCCTCTCATCTCAGCCTCCCAAGTAGCTAGGACTACAAGTGTGCATCACACATTGACACTGGGCTGGTCTCAAGAAATCTTCTGTCCATGGCCTCCCAAAGTGACAGGATTACAGAGGTGAGCCACCGCACCCAGTCAGCAAGAAATATTGTAAAGTCCCAAATAAATGGAGGAATACATCATATTCATGAATGGGAAGACCACTGTAAATATGTCAATTCTCTCCAAACTAATCTATAAATTCAATGTAATCCCATTCAAAATCCCTGCAGGTATTTTTAAGGAAATTGACACGCTTTAAGAAAATTGACAAGCTCATTCTAATATTTTAATGGAGAGGCAAAAGGCTAAGAAGAGATAGGAACATTTTGGAAAAGAATAACACTGGAACCGGGCTCGGTGGCTCAGCCTGTGTTCCCACGCCTTTGGGAGGTTGAGGTGAGTGGATTGCCTGAGCTCACGGGCTCGAGACCTGCCTGGGCAGGCGAGACCTCATCTCTACAATAAATCAAAAAAATTAGCCAGGCATGGTAGCATGCGCCTGTAGTTCCAGCTACTTGGAAGGCTGAGGCGGAAGGATCGCCGGAGCCCAGCAAGTTGAGGCTGCAGTGGCCGAGAGCGGCCACTGCACTCCAGTCTGGGTGACAGTGAGACTCCAACTCAAAAAAAAAATAATAACACTGGAAGCAAAACTTATTTTAAAGTTATGACAATGAAAATAATATATTACTGACACAATAATAGACCAATGAAATATTTATACATACAGTCATTGATTCATGACAAAGATGACCCAGAAGTAGACTGGGGGAAATACGACTTTTAAAAAATTAATGTTGACCTCTATCTCACACCACACACAAAAATAATTTCCAGATAGACTGTAGACCCAAATGTAAAAGGTTAAAAATAAATAAAGTCTTTAGAAGAAAACACTGAAACATATCTTCTTGATGTTAAGGTAGACAAGGACTTCATAACCCGCTCAAAAAAATGGTAACAATACAAGAAAAAATAACAAATTGGGCAATATTAAAACTGGCAAGTTATACCATCAAAACACTATTAAGAATTTAAAAGCCAGGCATGGTGGCTCACACCTGCAATCCCAAAACTTTGGGAGGCAGAGGCGAGAGGACTGCCTAAGTCCAGAGGGTCAAGACTAGCCTGGGCTACTTGATGAGACTTCATCTCTACAATAAATTTTTTAAAAATATTAGCAGGGTGCGGTGGCACGTGCCTGTAGTTCCAGCTACTTGGAAGGTTGAAGCGGAAAAATCACCTGACTCAGCAGAAGAAGGCTGCAGTGGCAGTGAAAGTTCTACTGCACTCCAGCCTAGGAAATAGTGAGACTCCAATTTTTAAAAAAAAAGGTGGCTCAACCTGTAATCCCAGCACTTTGGGAGGCCGAAGCGAGTTGACTGCCTAAGGTTGCGGGTATGAGACCAGCTTAGGCAACTTGGCAAGACCTTGTCTCTACAATAAATCAAAAATTAGCTGGGCATGGTAGGTAGCGCGTGCCTGTAGTTCCGGCTACTTGGAAGGTTGAGGCAGAAGGATCATCAGAGCCCAGCAGGTCGATGCTGGGGTGGCCGTGAGTGCACCACTGCACTCCACCATGGGCGACGGAGTAAGACTCCAACTCAAAAAAAAAAAAAAAAAACCAACTCACAGTGGATAATATACACTATATACATATATATATACTATATATATACATACATGTATCTACACATATATAAAAGATTTGTATCCAAAATATATGAAGAATTTTTACCAATCAATAAGAAAAAAAATACAGGTAACCTAATAGAAGGCACTTCACAAAAGAGTACATTCTAACAGCCCAATAAACATATGCAAAGGTGCTCAATGAGTAGTTATCAGACAACATAAGACAAAATCTCAGTGCAATACTACTATACCCCCAACCAGAATAGCAAAAAGATAGACAATACCAAGTATAAGCAAGAAAGTGGGAGTGTAAACAAGTACAATATCTTTGGAAAACTAACAGCATCTTTACATGTAAGCACAGTCTACAATCCAAGACTCTCTCCTTCATATTTTTGCAACAAAAATAAATATTCATTTAAAAAAATACAGGCTGGGGTCGGTGGCTCAGCCTGTAATCCTGCGCTTTGGGAGGCCGAGATGAGTGGGTTGCCTGAGCCCGCGTGTTCAAGATCTGCCTGGGCAACTTGGCGAGACCTCATCTCTACAATAAATCAAAAAAATAGCCAGGTGTGGTAGCACGTGCCTGTAATTCCAGCTACTTGGAAGGCTGAGGTGGAAGGATCACCAGAGCCCAGCAGGTCGAGGCTGCAGTGGCAAGAATCAGCCACTGCACTTCAGTCTGGGTGACAGAGTGAGACTCCAACTCAAAAAAAAAAAAAAAAAAAAACAGAAAAGTCTTCACAATTGTGCAATACACTAACAGTCAAAAACTGGAAACAATCTAAATGCCCATCAACAACAGGACAAAATAAGTTGTAGTATATTCACACAAGAAAATATGATACAACAAGAATGAACTACAACTGACAAATACATAATATTAATTAAAAGATGCCAGACATAAAATAGAACATTATTATTCCATTTATAGGTGTTAAAGAACAGGCAAAACTAATCTACGGTGAAAAAAATCAATAGTTGTTGCTAGGTGAGAGAATGACTGAAAGGAACTGAAAGGGAAAATTCTAGAGTGATTCTGTATCTTAATCTGGATAATCGTTAAACAAGTACATACATTTGTCAAAATTCCCTGAGCTGTTTGCAAAGGATTTGTGTATTTTATTGGAAATAAATTATACTTCAGCAAAATACCGATAGCATTTAAACAAAATAAATATCCAGGATTCTAGAGCAGTGATATACAAAGAAGTCAGTTTGTTGGGGTCCTCAACATGATTAGGAACTGGCACCAAAATGTATATCAATAAAATTTCTTTCAAAAAGAAAGTCTTGTTATAAAAACAATGTTAGCTGAAATAAACAGTAAGTCAAACTAAACTATTATAAGTACCAGGCACAATGGATCATGCCTGTTATCCCAGCAATTTGGGAGCCTGAGGCAGGAGGATCACTTGAACTCAGGAGTTCAGAACCAGCCAGGGCAACAAAGCGAGACCCTGTCTCTACAATAAATAGAAAAATATGACGGGCAGAGTACCACACACCTGTAGTACCAGTTACTTGGAAGGCTGAGGCAGGAGGATCACTTGAGACCAGGAATTCCAGGCCAGAGTGAGCCATGGTCATGCCACTGCACTCCAGCCTGAGCAACAGAGCAAGAAACTGCCACAAAAAGAAAAAAAAGAAAAGAAAAATACACAGTAGATGCACATTCTAGTGAAAGTTCCTAATTGGTCAGGCACGGTGGCTCATGCCTATAATCCCAGCACTTTGGGAGGCTGAGGTAAAAGGACTGCCTGAGCCCACAGGTTAGAGACCAGTCTGGGTAACTTGGCGAGACCTCATCTCTACAATAAAACAAAAAATGTGCCAGGCGTGGTGGTGTGTGCCTGTAGTTCCAGCTACTTGGAAGGCTGAGGTAGAAGTATCACCTGAGCCCAGCAGGTCAAGGTTGTGGTGGCTGTGAGCATCGCACTGCACTCCAGCCTGGGCACAGAGTGAGATTTCAACTCAAAAAAAAAAAAAAAAATTTGTAGAAACCAAGAAAAAGCCGGGCTCAGCCTGTAATCCTGCGCCTTTGGGAGGCTGAGGTGAGTGGATTGCCTGAGCCCGCGGGTTCGAGACCCGCCTGGGCAGCGAGACCTCATCTCTACAATAAATCAAAAAATCAGCTGGGTATGGTAGCGCATGCCTGTAATTCCGGCTACTTGGAAGGCTGAGGCAGAAGGATCGCCGGAGCCCAGCAGGTAGAGGCTGCGGTGGCCGGGAGCAGCCACTGCACTCCAGTCTGGGCGACAGAGTGAGACTCCAACTCAAAAAAAAAAAAAAAAAAAACCAAGAAAAGTGAGAACATGCTAAAATATTTTGGAGCTAAGTTAGAGATATCACTTTGAAATACTTTCGGGAAAAAAAGGTAAAGAAAAAACATAAAAAGCAAGACAATTTAAATAAAAGCGATGGCCAGGCTCGGTGGCTCAGCCTGTAATCCCTCGCTTGGGGAGGCTGAGGTGAGTGAATTGCCTGAGCCTGCGGGTTCGAGATCCACCTAGACAACTTGCAAGACCTCATCTCTACAATAAATCAAAAAATTAGCCGGGCGTGGTAGCGTGTGCCTGTAGTTCCAGCTACTTGGAAGGCTGAGGTGGAAGGATCGCCGGAGCCCGGCAGGTCAAGGTTGTGGTGACCGGGAGCATACCACTGCACTCCAGTCTGGGTGACAGAGTGAGACTCCAACTCAAACAAACAAACAAACAAACAAATAAATAAATAAATAAATAAAAGCGATAGATGGCAGAGTGAAGTCTAAGCAGATCAATAAATGCAAATATAAATAAAGTCATTGATTAAAAGAAAAAGACAAACTGAATTGTTTTAGTAATAAACTATCTGTTATGTATCAAAAAGACGATAAAAAGAGGGAATATATATAGATAAAACTGGTGAATATATTAATGTCTTAAAAAAAGTTCTGAAGACAAAGACAAAAATCTTGAATAGGAATAGAGAAGATCACTAAATAATGACAGAAAGTCCAATTCACCAAAACAAACAACTCTAAACAGGTATACGTATAACAAGCCTAAAATACACAAAGCAAAAAATTCACTGAACTTCAAATGTGAAATCCAGTATCACAGTAGGAGATCTCAACATGCTCGTCTTAACTTTAGCCGTTAATTCTCCATCCTTTCTGTCTTCCCCTTTGATTAGAACATCTTCTTTCAAAGCACAGAAAACATTTCTGTTGTTTCCCACCCCGTGTACATAGGCCTATTGATCAAGTAGGAAACTCATGAATCTTAAGGGCTAATGTTCAATCTAGAAGCATTCTGAACTCTTTCAGAGAAGAGTCTTAGTTACAGGAACAACGAATGAACTGAATGCAGATAGTGAACCTCTAAAAGGAAAGTCATGTACTAAGTGGCTTATTGCTGCCATCTGCTGGACACAATTTTGTTTGCACTTCAATCACGCTCTCCTTGAAAGTCCTAGTAAGAAAGCATATAAGGTCCTAAACTGTAATCTTGTCTGAACCTCCTTTATCTAATGAGATGAAGATACTCTCTCCAAATTTAAAATCTGTGCAGCCAAGCATGATGGCTCTCACCTGTAATCCCAGCACTTTGAGAGGTGAGAGAATTTGCCTGAGTTCAGGTGTTCGAAACCAGCCTGGGCAACTTGGCGAGACCTCATCTCAACAATAAATCCAAAAATTAGCCGGATGTGGGATGTGCACCCGTGGTTCCAGCTACTTGGAAGACTGAGGCAGAAGGGTTGTCTAAGACTAGCAGGTCAAGGCTGTGGCGGCCATGAGTGTGCCAATGTACTCCAGCCTGGGCAACAGATTAAGACTCCTACTAAAAAAATAAAAAAAATAAAAAATAAAAATAAAAATCTGTGCAACTTAAGCCTGGTAACAATTGTATATTTTTTCTAGGTCATAGGTTTATATGAGTATAGAAAATTACATTGCTTAAAATCCACCTGGAATGTAATATATCAACAAAGACTACTAATTTTCCCATTAACTACTAAAAATCATATTTTACATACTGAATAATTACGAGTCACTTTAAATACCCAATTACACTTCATCCATATGGCACACTATCCACACTACTTCAATGTTTCTTAAAACATGCACATGGTAGGTCTTCTAGCACTCACCCATACTGGTTCCCCTGCCTTCCAGGCACACAGGAATATTACACTTCCTGTCCCCTTAGTATTTATGTGTAACCATAGTTCTGGTCGATAGATTGTAAGCGAAAGAGCTGTACACTACTTATAGGCCAACATAATAAGACATTTTATGTGTGAGATCCTCTAGCACTCTCTTCTGCCTAGATGACAAGGAGCCTCAAAAGACAGTAAAAATCAAAGTAGCTTAGCTCACTAAAGACAGCTGCCCTAGAAAGCTGTCCAGACCCAGAAGAGACTTTCTGAGATTAAAAAAGAAACTCATTGTATTACGCCACTGAGAGTTGACACTTTAATATAACCTCAGAAGCTGGGCTCGGTGGCTCAACCTGTAATCCCACGCCTTTGGGAGGCTGAGGTGAGTGGATTGCCTGAGCCCGTGGGTTCGAGATCCGCCTGGGCAACTTGGTGAGACCTGATCTCTACAATAAATCAAAAAATTAGCCAGGTGTGGTAGCACATGTCTGTAGTTCCAGCTATTTGGAAGGCTGAGGCAGAAGGATCTCCGCAGCCCAGCAGGTTGAGGCTGCGGTGGCCGGGAGCGGCCACTGCACTCCAGTCTGGGCGACAGAGTGAGACTCCAACTCAAAAAAATAAAATAAAATAACCTCAGTAGAGTCAAACCCAAGGTTTCTCAGCAGCAGCACTATTGCCATCTTGAGCTGAATAATTCATCATAGGCTCTGTCCTGTATACTGTGGGATATTAAACAGCATTCCTGGCCTCTATCCACTAGATGCCAAGTAGCACTTGTCAATGTGATAACCAAAAATATCTGTAGACATTGCCCTCCCCTCCCTCTCTGAAAGTCACTGACATAGTTTAACCTGACAAATATGGTGTGTAAATATGAACGTATGATGAATATATGCACATGTGTGTGAGTATATTTACATCAAATGTCATATATTTCCATGCTTTATTATATATTAGGGTCAGATATTTTACAGGACTTTAACAGATATGAATTCCCATTTCTCAAAGAAGTAAATTCATAAATTAGAAATTCAATGAATATCACCTCTCTCTGAAGTAAAATAAATAAAATATTCCAAAGTATATAAAGTTATACATACTATGCTGTTCATTTCAGAGGACTCATAGCTTCCAACCGGATGGACATTTCCAATGGGTTCCAAACCCTCTTCATCCCACATGTATGTTCCATCAGAGCTATCAGATGGAGAGAGTTCAAATGAAGAACCAGCTCTGTAATCCGTATCTGGTGAAATCAAATTATTCCCAGAAGGATGTTTTATACATTCACTCCTGTCTTCAATTGATTTAAAGAGAAAAAAAAAGTTATTAATTCACAAAAAATAATCATTTCTCATATTCTAAAAATAGAAGTGCTAATAATAATTTGATATATTATGGTAAGAAAGTTGGTCTATAAAATAAAAACATCAAGAAACAAATTCTCAAAAATAACCTGCTGAATTATTTTCTTTCCTTTTTTCTTTCCCCCTGAGTTAGAGTCTCACTCTGCTGTCCAGGCTGGAGTGCAGTAGCACAATCACAGATCATAGCTCACCACTCATTACAGCCTCAACCTCCTGGGCTCAGGCGATCCTTCTGCCTCAGCCTCCCGAGTAGCTGGGACTATAGGCATGCACCACCATGCCTGGCTAATTTTGTTGTTGTTTTTTTTTTGTAGAGACGAGGTCTTGCTATGTTGCCCAGGGTGGTCTTAAACTCCCTGCCTCAAGCAATCCTCCTGCCTTGGCCTCCCAAAGTGCTGGGTTACAGGCATGAGCCACTGCATTCAGCCTTAAAGGTTTTCTAATAAACAAAAAAGAAAAGTCATTTAGTCATCTTTCATTTCTGGGATGTTTCTAAAAATATGAATAAAGTCTCGTATTTCTTTAGCTTTTCCCAAGATACTTACTTTTAATCACTAGTCGAGAAACTCCCTTCCACTGTGTTCATAATTTAACTTTGTAGTAGCCTACTTATAAGGAAAAAAACTTGTTCTGGCAGTCCCATGAACAATCAAGGGTTTACATGTGCACCTCTAGGCATGATATAGTTCCTTGATTATATCATATGCCTATACCCAGTCCCTTCTACTTGTTCTTTTCTCAGGTGTATGGGCAAATACATTTCATCCAGCATTTAGTGTCAGGGTAACCAAATATAAGGGGAAATTTTTAACAGGGGCCACCTCACTTTCTTCAATTAAAAAAAAAATAAGCCGGGCACAGTGGCTCAAGCCTGTAATCTCAGCACTTTAGAAGGTCAAAGCGAAAGGACTGCCTGAGCTCAGGGGTTCGAGACCAGCCTGAGCAACTTGGTAAGACCTCACCTCTATAATAAATAAATAAGCCAGGTATGGTAGTGCATGCCTGTACTTCCAGCTACTTGGAAGGTTGAGGCAGAAGGATTGCTTGAGCCCAGCAGGCAGCAGGATGAGGCTGCGGTGGCCATGAGTGTGCCACTGCACTCAAGTCTGGGCAACAGAATGAGACTCTGACTCAATAAATAAATAAATAAAAATGGCAGGGCGCAGTGGCTCACACCTGTAATCCCAGCACTTTGGAAAGTCAAGGGAAGAGGACTGCCTGAGCCCACAGGTTTGAGACCAGCCTGGGCAACTTGGCAAGACCTCATATCTACAATAAATTTAAAAAAAAAAATTAGCTGGACATGGTGGTACAGGCCCATAGTTCCAGCTACTTGGAAGGGTGAGGCAGAAGGATTGCCTGAGCCCAACAGGTTGAGGCTGCAATGATCATAAGCATGCCACTGCCCTTCCAGCCTGGACAACAGAGTGAGACTCCAAAAAAAATAAGTAAGTAAAGCTATTCTGGAAATATAACTATAAAAACTGCTAAAAGAAACAAGTTCTAGGATTTTTAAAAATCCATTAAGCATAACATATATTATCTTATTTACCCTTTGATTCAGCTTTACTCTTAACACTAATGAAATGTTACCCTAAGGAAAGTGACAGTTCGTTTAGTGGTATGCCACTTGACGGGTTAAGTAGGGGGTGAAAATCATTTGGAAGCATTGCCTATACTAAGCAGGAACAGGTCTATCATAATAGCCAAAGAAGAGCAAAGGTAACAGAGGTTATTATTAATGGTGTTTCAGATACGGTGAAAAATAGGATATGGAACAAAAGTCACAGGGAAGGGTAAATGTTGTCCCCACTCCAATTTTACCTAGACCCATCCCTCCATAAAACTGATAGTAACTTGAAATCTATCTGAAGATA
Source organism: Cephalopachus bancanus (assembly GCA_027257055.1). Taxonomy (NCBI): domain Eukaryota; kingdom Metazoa; phylum Chordata; class Mammalia; order Primates; family Tarsiidae; genus Cephalopachus; species Cephalopachus bancanus. The sequence continues at coordinate 63,156 of JAPVLO010000113.1, read as the reverse complement.
ATCCTAAATGTAAGTAAATGTAAATTCAGTTATATTATTTAGAAGAAAGCAAATAAACTTAGAATTTTAATATTTACCAGAGACACTTATATCTATCCATTCATCGGTTTTACTGAAGGATTTTTCATTTTCCTTGGGGGAATCAAATATATCCTGTGGTGGTACATTTTCATGTTTTTCTTCTTTGAGAGAAATTTCCTCTGGAGTTATCCTAGTTCTGTTGGAATCTTCTATATCTATAAAATCATCACTAAAGTCTTCACTTAAATCATTTTTATCAGAAGATGACAAAGAAGACAAGGAAATGTCATCCACATCATCATTCAGGTATCTAATTTTAGGATCATGTTTCATGGTCTGGTCATTTTCTGTTCTGTAACTTTCATTTTCAGTTAGTTCTTGGTCCTTACTAGTGGCTCTGTCCTTAGTCAAAACTGTAGCATCTTCCTGTACACATGAGTCAGCAGGTGAATTTTTATTTCCATCAACTGTGATAGTCCCAGAAAATGGAGGTCGGTTAGATTTCAGTAGAGAGGGATGAACCATCCTATAACCTAAAGTGGAAGTTACACCTGGGCCATTTGGTAAAGCCAACTTCTTTCCACCAGCAGCATAAGGCCTATTAAATCCATACCCCAAATGTTCATTCCCATTGAGCACTTCTGACTGCCGGGAATTTCTTGTCAGCATACTTGATCGTAGAGGCACTCTAATGGACAGCTGCTGGTTCTGATAAGGCTTTGTAAGATCTACAGCTCTATTGAAGGAATGTGATCTGGTTATAGATGAAGGCGGAAGGAATGAGTTCTGAATGGAATGTGAAAAACTTTGTGACCTTACCATTTTTTCACAAGTAATTGTTTTAATATTGTCTGGGGACTGAGCTAAGCTTTCTCCAGAACTGCTTCTGGTAGCACAAGAGTTTGCTCTAGGCCTTTGCATGCTACTGGTCGGTCTATTTCCATAAAATCCATTCAATTGTGATTTTGGAGTACTGACTGAAGAATATGAAGTCCTTCCTAATAATGTGCCTTTGGTGAATTTACCCAAATTAGATGGTCCAGGAAAAGACTTTTGGTTTAATTCCTCTGTAGATGACACAAACATAGTGGATGGCTTTGCTAACTTTGATGTAAGTAAAGAAACACTTTTCAAACCTCCCTTTATCCCATTTTTATCAAACATTCCTTGAGTAGAAACATGTTTTTCAGAATCAATTAATTTATCATGTGAATTTTGAGTATTTTTAGGCTCTTCACTAAGTTGGTATTTATTTGCTTTTCTCCAATTAAATGAATGGGATGATGGACAATCAGAGCCATTATTTTTTATGTAACTTTTAATGTTACTATTCTTGGAAGTTCCTAATAAATTAACAGGTGCCCCATTTGGCATTGGCTGCAATGTACTTCTTACAGATTTTGTTCCATACTTTGGCAACTTGGAACCAAAAAATGTCTTGATTTGTGTTTTTTCTTCCATGAGCTATTAAGGTGCATTCGTCCTTAAAATCTGAAAGAATCTGAGGAAAGAAAAAAAGTAGATTAAACACTCCTAAATAAGGATAATTAGAGGGATTATTATATAATATGAATGCAAGTACTTACATAATTACACGCAGAAAAGCCCAAAAGCTACTCATGATTCCTACACAATTCAACAAATACTAAATGCACTATTTAGCTGGGTTCGGTGGCTCAGCCTGTAATCCCACTCTTTGGGAGGCTGAGGTGAGTGGATTGCCTGAGCCCACGGGTTCGAGACTCGCCTGGGCAACTTGGTGAGACCTCATCTCTACAATAAAAAAAAAAATCAAAGAATTAGCCAGGTGTGGTAGTGTGCGCCTGTAGTTCCAGCTACTTGGAAAGCTGAGGCGGAAGGATCACCAGAGCCCAGCAGGTCGAGGCTGCGGTGGCCGGGAGTGTGACTCTACACTCCAGTCTGGGCAGAGTGAGACTCCAACTCAAAAAATAAAATAAAATAAAATAAAATAAAATAAATGCACTATTTAAATTAATAACTTTATGCTAGAAAAAAATTAAGGAAATTTTTTTTTTTTTGAATTGGAGTCTCACTCAGTTGCCCAGACTGGAGTACAGTGGCCGCTCCCGGCCAACGCAGCCTCGACCTGCTGGGATCCAGGGATCCAGGGATCCTTCCGCCTCAGCCTTACAAGTAACTGGAATTACAGGCATGCGGTACCACACCCGGCTTAATTTTTGATTTATTGTAGAGATGAGGTCTCACCAAGTTGCCCAGGTGGGTCTCGAACCCATGAGCTCAGGCAATTCACTCACCTTGGCCTCCCAAAGAGCGGGATTACAGGCTGAGCCACCGAGCCCGGCCTAAATTCACCATTATTCCACAATTCTAATTCTTATGCTCATCATTTTTTCTTGTACTATAACCAAGTTTTCCTACATTAAGTCAAGATTCCAATCTTACTTCTATTCAAACTGTCGAGAATTATCTTCTTAAAACACAGATCTGGATTAAGTTATTTACTGATTAAAAGTCATGTGTGTGCCTAGAAACAACAAAAGAAAACCCAAAATTCGTTGTACAGGGAGTAAGCTTCACTATTTGATTCTACCTTACCTTTACTATATTTGCAAGCCAAGACACACTACATGTCTTTTCCCAAAATCCATCCTATGCTTTCTATCTTCCATGACTTTGCTAAATTTGTAAAGACTACTTTGAAGACACTACCCTCAAAGTCCAAAATCACTATATCGGCCAACCTTTCCAGTTAAAATTATCTTACATCTTTCTCTATACACTCCACACGAATAATATAGATGAGTCTATCTTCTAATTATCTACATACCTATTTAACCCATAAGAAAGTAAACCAAGCCGGGCTCGGTGGCTCAGCCTGTAATCCCGCGCCTTTGGGAGGCTGAGGTGAGTGGATTGCCTGAGCCCACGGGTTCGAGACCCGCCTGGCAGCGAGACCTCATCTCTACAATCAATCAAAAAATCAGCCAGGCATGGTAGCACATGCCTGTAATTCTGGCTACTTGGAAGGCTGAGGCGGAAGGATCGCCGGAGCCCAGCAGGTCAAGGCTGCGGTGGCCGGGAGCGGCCACTGCACTCCAGTCTGGGTGACAGAGTGAGACTCCAACTCAAAAAAAAAAAAAGAAAGTAAACCTGAAGAGAACATAAACTGAGTCCTAGATATTGTACTATGAGACCAGTTACCAAACCACAAACTTAATAGACCCTCAACCTTTAAATGAATTCATAATTTCTTAATGCAATTAATTTAATAAATAATAAGTTGACTGTAAAATGACTTTGTTTTGTGGACCTGATACTGACTGGTAAAGTTGCCTTGAACAATGTATTAAAAAGGATTCTGAGGTCAAATCTAATCTTTAAAGTAGTGCCATGATCAAGCAGCAATGTCTGCCATGAGCAGAAAAAGGGACAGTATCAACATACATGCCAGATAACTTCCCCATTTTTGATAATGGTCTTTTCCACAAAACATACTGCCACATTAAAAACACGTTCTGGATACATAAGAACGCTGATAAAAATATTACATATAACAGTAATATTGCACATCACTAAGTCATACACATTAAAAATTAAAAGCCAGTCGTGGTAGTTCAAGCCTGTAATCCCAGAACTTTGGGAGGTCAGGGTGGGAGGACTGCTTGAGTTCACAAGTTCAAGTCATAAAGAACAACAAACATATGGCCTTTGCAGCAACTTGGATGGATTTAGAGTCTATCATACTCACTGACCTATCACAGAAACAAAGAACTGAGTACAAGTTCTCACTCATAAGCGGACCCTGAACATTTACCATAATACTATAAGAAAGGGATTGGCAGTAGTGGGATACTGCCAGGGTGGGGGGAAGGGGGAACATATTATCAAAAAGTGTACCTGATCTCAAACCAAGCAAATTGGGGGCAAAAGGGAAGCCCAAACTTTACTTGTACGATGCCCACTTATATACCTAATCCTGAATTGCACCCCACATCTTTAAAATAAAGTGTAAATAAATAGCCAGGCGCAGTGGCTCATGACTATAATCCCAGTACGTTGGGAGGCTGAGGTGAGAGGACTGACTGAGCCCATGGGTTCAAGACCAGCCTGGGAAACTTGGCAAGACCTCATCTCTACAATAAATCAAGGAATATTAGCCGGATATGGTGACACATGGCTGTAGTTCCAGTTACTTGGAAGGCTGAGGCAGAAGGATTGCCTGAGTCCAGCAGGTCAAGACTGCGGTGGCCATGAGTGTGCCACTGCACTCCAGCCTGGGCAACAGAGTGAGACTCCAACTAAAAAAAAAAAAAAAAATTTTATTTATTTGAGTTAAGGGTCTCACCCTGTCATCCAGGCTGTCCCTGAGGGGCCTTTCTGACTCACAGATACAAATATTTGCTTGTTTATAAGTTGGGATGGGGTCTCACTCTGTCACCCAGGCTGTCAGCCTTCCAAGTAGCCGGAACTACAGGCATGCGCCACTATGCCCAGCTAATTTTTTGATTTATTGTAGAGATGAGGTCTCGCCAAGTTGCCTAGGCTGGTCTCAAACCCGTGGGCTCAGGTAATCCTCTCACCTTGGCCTCCCAAAGCGCTGGGATTATATGCATGAGCCACTGTGCCCAGCCAATAAATAAATAAATAAAATATTTGCACATGTGAGACCTTAACTCATAAATAAATAAATATTTGCATGTGTGAGTCAGAAAGACTCCCCCAGCTCATAAATAAATAGATGAGTAAATAAATAAAGTCTGCATCTGTGAGTCAGAAAAACTTTAACATTTCCTTGCCTGTTACAAGTAGACTAAGAGACAACTCTATTATTTCCCTTCTCTGTGCCTCCACTTTTCTGCCTAAAATGAAGGTAACACATGTTATCTACCAAGAGCATCTTAAATATTAATAACTTATAGGCACAATATGAGTCCAAAAGACAGCCACACTGTTAGGTGATAAAAAGTGTTTGGGGTTCTACAACTTGGGAGGAAAAAAGGAATAATGTCAGAATGCACAATTTCCTCCTGAGGCAGGTATTCAGGACAGGTTAGACATAAACAAGATAAGTTTCTTGCAGGCAGTTTAAATTAAAATAGGGTAAGCGTTCAGACACCTTTCTTATCAGTATATGACCTCCACTCAAGTGACCAGACACACCAGACCTGACCACCTTGCAGGATGGACTGTGAACCTACCAGTACAGTAATTAAATCACAGAAATAATAGGGAATTACCCAAAACACAGACATATGTTCTAAGAAAAGCCCAAATCTAGTTATGCAATAACTTTAATTGTCTAGAAGGTCTTTGTGACCTCGAAAGGTTGAGAGATAGTAATCAAAGCTTATAACCAGACACCTGTAGCCCACCTCTCTTAGCTTATAGATGGTAGAGAGATGGTAATTAAAACTTGTGACCAAATACCTGCAGTTCATCACTCTTAGCTCACAGTTAGCTTGATCATGGTTGTAAAAGTATATAAAGCTTCTTGTCAAAAGGCAAGCACGTGCCCTCTCCTAAGGGACCCATCGTAACATCATAGCACAATTATTTTTTCTATATATATTTAGTGTATTCTAAGTGCACAGTGTTTATAAAGTCTGTACTAGTGTACAACATCTTAGGCCTTCACATTTACTCACCACTCACTCACTGACTCACCTGGAGCAACTTCCAGTCCTACAAGCTACATTCATGGTAAATGCCCTACAGAGATATACCACTTTTTCTCTTTTATACAGTATTTTTACTGTACTTTTTATATGTTTAGATACACAAATACCATTATATTGCAATTGCCTAAGTATTCAATACCATAATATGCTGTTCAGGTCTGTAACCTATGAGCGACAAGCTATATATTATAGCCTAGGTGTCTAGTAGACTATACCACCTATATCTGTGTAAGTTCACTCTATGATATTCACACAACAATGAAATTACCTAAGAAGACATTTCTCAGAACGGATCCCCTTCATTAAGCGATGCATAACTGTATTCCCGGGCTTACTAATAGCAAGGAACAAGAGTGAAGGAAGGTACTGTATAGCTAATGTTAGAGAAAAAGCATAAAGACTACAAAGAAATTGGATATTAATTAAAGTAGAAGTTTTAAGAGGAACAGTAAGAGCTGTCACTTTTTCAAACTCCTTTCATATCCATTACTTCATCATCTGAGGAACTACCCACTCACTCCTTTTTTAGTTTTCCAACTAGCTTTTCAGAAGGTATGAATTGGTTGCACATTAGAGATTTAAATAGGCATAAATTCATTACTGAGCACAAAAGCAATTAAAACAACAATACTGATGACTACATAGGGATAAGTAGTCACTTCTGAAACTTGCTTTCACATCCAGATAACTACATCATAATTTAAAAAAAATTTTTTTTTTTGAATTGGAGTCTCACTCTGTCGTCACACTGGAGTGCAGTGGCCACTGCCGGCCACTGCAGCCTCGACCTGCTGGGCTCCGGCGATCCTTCCACCTCAGCCTTCCAAGTAGCTGGAACTACAGGTGCACTACTACGCCCGGCTAATTTTTTGATTTATTGTAGAGATGATGCCTCGCCAAGTTGCCCAGGGCGGTCTTGAACCCATGGGCTCAGGCAATCCACTCACCTCGGCCTCTCAAAGCGCGGGATTATAACCTGAGCCATCGAGCCCGACTAAAAAAATTTTTTTAACTTTGTGTTACTCAACTATTTCACCCATATTCCCTTTTCCCATTTTTCCTGGTTGTCATCTGTGGCATAAGCTGATTCAAAGGCTAGATTATAGCAAATAAATAAGCAAAAATGAGACTTTTGGCTAGGCAGTGTCTCACACCTGTAATCTTATCATTTTGGGAGGTGGAGATGAGAGGATTACCTGAGCCCAGGGGTTCGAGACCAGCCTGGGCAACTTGGTGAGACCTCATCTATACAATAAATCAAAAAAATAGACAGGCATGTAGTTCCAGCTACTTGGAATGCTGAGACAGAAGGATTGCCTGAGCACAGCAGATCGAGACTGCTGTAACCATGACCATGCCATTACACTCCCGTCTAGGCAATAGAGTAAGCCTCCCAACTCAAAAAAAAAAAAAGATGCCTTTGGCCAAAGTAAAGGTTTAAAACAGTGCAACTTCATTCAAGATGTTTCAAGGTTTCAGATACTAAGCTGTATTGTTGTATCAATTTGACCTTTTTTTGTCTTCCAGCTACAACTTCATTTTTACTCATATAGAGTTCAAAGTCACTTGTGAAAGTTAGGTTCAGGGCCGGGTGCAGTGGCTCACGCCTATAATCCCAGCACTTTGGGAGGCCGAAGTGAAAGGATTGCCTGAATTTGGTGAGACTTCATCTATACAATAAATCAAAAAATTAGCTGGGTGTGGTGGCATGCACCTATAGTTTCAGCTACTTGGAAGGCTGAAGCAGAAGGATTGCCTGATCCCAGAAGGATGAGGCTTTGGTGGCCATGAGTGTGTCACTGCACTCCAGTCTGGGTGACAGAGTGAGACTCCAACTCAAAAAAAAAGAAAGTTAGGCTCAGAAGAAATTTGTGGTTTAAGAACATTAAATAGCCAGGCATGGTGGCTCAAGCCTGTAATCCCAGCACTTTGGAGGCCGAGGCGAGAGAATTGCCTGAGCCCAGGGGTTCGAGACCAGCCTGGGTAATTTGGTGAGACCTCATCTCTACAATAAATCAAAAAATAAGCTGGGCGTGTTGACACACGCCTGTAGTTCCAGCTACTTGGAAGGCTGAGGCAGAAGGACTAAATTCAGCAGGTAGAGGCTGTGGTGTCCATGAGCATGCCACTGCACTCCAGCCCGGCAACAGAGTAAGACTCCAACTCAAAAAAAAAAAAAAAGAAAAGAAAAAAGCCAGGCATAGTAGCTCATGCCTATAATCCCAGCACTGTGGGAGGCCAAGGTGAAAGGATTGCCTGAGCTTACAGGTTTGAGACCAGCCTGGGCAACTTGGTGAGACCTCATCTCTACAATAAATTAAAAAATTAGCCAGGCATTTTGGCACGTGCCTGTAGTTCCAGCTACTTGGAAGGCTGAGGCGGAAGGATTCCTGAGCCCAGCAGATCGAGGTTGCAGTGGCCGGCCGGAGCGTGCCATTGCCCTCCAGCCTGAGTGAGACTCCAACTCAAAAAAAAAAAAAAATTAAAATAAGGTCATTAAATGCAGATCCAAAGTGTATTATTCCTGATTTTTTTTTTTTTTAGCCACCACGCCCGGCTAATTTCTTTATTTATTGTAAAGACGAGGTCTAGCCAAATTGCCCAAGCTGGTCTCGAACCCCAAGCTGGTCTCGAATCCTCTTGCCTCAGCCTCCCAAAATGCTGGGATTACAGGCATGAGCCACTGTGCCCTGCATGAGCACCTCTCCCAGCCTTATTCCTGAAATTTTAATTTAAAGAACAGGGCAAATACTAGCAGATAACGAGGAATCAGAAGCTCTGCTAGCCAAATCATAAATATTCCTCCCTCCAAATTTTACTATTTAGTACAGAAACACAGATTTAAACAGCTGTGAGACATGCAAATGTTATTAACATGCAGAGGGGCTAGGAAAAGACAACAGATGCCAAACTACTTGACTAATGACCAAGTCTAACACCTGAGTAGTTACACTGCTTTTCAAAAGATATAAATTGCCTGCATATTAGGGATTTTAAATAGGTATAAATTCATGGCTGAATAGTAGTAGCAATTCTCCTACCTTGGCTTCCCAAAGTGCTGGGATTACAGGCATGAGCCACTGTGCCTGGTCAATATGTACTCTTTAAGTATCTTGAGTCTCTTGTTTCAAGGATCCTGTTAGTTTCATCTGTACTGTGGCATATAACAATATTTGGCTCTTTATTACTATGTTGTATTCTATTTTATCAGAACTACCACTAATGTGTATTTTTAAATGGTAGACAGGTACAACAATTAAGTACAGACATTTTACAAACAATGGGTCAAATCACAAGCAAACATTAACACTTCATTCTATATAGAACCTGCTTGAGTAAAGTTCCCTAAATTAAACTGGCAATGAGGACAGAGCCACAAGGTCCAGGGACAGAGAGAAGAGTAATATGAATAATATTATCATGAATAGATAATTATTAGGCTGTAAATTCATTAATGGCACACACTGGGTTTGAGTCACCAATATAATTACTCAACCCCAAGCTTGTTTAGTATATTACAGCCAATAACTACCTAAACATGAAACACTTTCTAAAAATTTATAAACATTAAAATTATGGTTTCATAGAAAAATGAATGCTAGTGGTAAGTAAATGTTAGTGGTAGTTCTGACATAATAGAATACAACATAGTAATAAAGAGCCAACTACTGTTATATGCCACAATACAGATGAAACTAACAGGATCTTTGAAACAAGAGAATTTTGACACTTAAAGAGTATATACTGACCAGGCACAGTGGCTCACACCTGTAATCCCAACACGTTGGGAGGCCAAAGAGGAAGAATTGCTTAAGCTCAGGAGTTCGACACCAACCTAGGCAACACAACAGACCTCATCTCTACAAAAAAAAAGAATCAAAAATTAGCCAGATGCGGTGGTGCGTGTCTATAATCTCAGCTACTCGGGAAGCTGTGGTGGAAGGACTGCCTGAGTCCAAAAGACTGAGGCTGCAGTAAACTGTGATCATGCCACTGGACTCCAGCATGGGCAACAGAGTGAGACTTTGACTCAAAAAAAAAAAAAAAGCAGGCCGGGCTTCATGGCTCAGCCTGTAATCCCAGTCTTGGGAAGCCAAGGCAAGTGGATTGCCTTAGCCCACAGGTTCGAGATCAGCCTGGGCAACTTGATGAGACCTCATCTCTACAATAAATCAAAAATTAGTGATGCATGGTAGCGCGTACCTGTAGTTCCGGCTACTCAGAAGGCTGAGGCAGAAGGATCGCCAGAGCCCAGCAGGGCAAGGCTGCAGTGGCCGGGAGTGGCCACTGCACTCCAGTCTGGGCGATAGAGTGAGACTCCAACTTAAAAAAAAAATAAAATAAAATAAAATAAAAATAAAAACTACATGTAGTATGGTTCCACTTATATGCAGATCAGACTTCTTCTTAGGATATAAAAATCTGCGATCAATGTCACTTCTACCTCACAATCTGGAAGTGTCACATAATCTTCAAAATTGTAAACTTTCATGAGCCCATCAGAGAGTTGATATAGTATGTCAACGAAGTAAACAAAATTCCAAAGAGACAAGCCCCTCCACAGACAGAAAAGACATTTCAACTGTTTCACTTTCAGTAGAGCATAAAAGAAAGAGATGACCACCACAAGGAGTAATAAGCTAGTATTTTAAAGGATGCTTAAAAGTCAAATGCAGGTTAGTACATCGGTTTGAAATAATAGCAAACTCTTCCCCATGGTCCTCAACCTAATGTTCAAGACAAAAACATGGCACAGGGATGCAGGAAGTGATCAGAGGCTGCACTGGGAGAAACACAAAGCCCCTCCCTTCATTACCTCATTCTACCTTCTGAACAAAAACCATAAACTGCTGGGAAAGGACAGCAAGTCCTCTCTCCTCCAGGGCACACAGGAAAAGGTCTACTGCATGTAGGAGAAACAGAATGGAATGTGAAAAATATTCCGTTGACCCATGTAAGGGAAACTTCGAGAACAGGTTAAACTTATTATGATAATGGGTTAGAATAGTACAGTGAATCCACAATGTTGCTGTTTGGTTGTTTTTTTTTTTTGAGTTGGAGTCTCACTCTGTCACCAGACTGGAGTGCAGTGGTCGCTCCCGGCCACTGCAGCCTCGACCTGCTGGGCTCCGGCGATCCTTCCGCTTCCGCCTTCCAAGTAGCTGGAACTACAGTGCGCGCTACTATGCCCAGCTAGTCCACAATGATTTTGTGGATCAGCATCACCTGGCAGACTTCATTAAAACAAGATCACTGGGCTCCACTCCCAGAATTGCTGAACGAATATGTATAAAGTAAGACCTTTGAAAAAGTGTTTCTAGCAACTTTCTGGGTGATGTTGATATTGCTGATCTGGGTTTCACGTGTTGAGAATCCCTGGGACAGAATCAGTAGAAGTTAGCTGACTGAGATGTTGGCAACTTGATCTGGATGGTGCAAAAGTCACCAGGAGTACATTGTCTAGGATTTATGCACTTTATTGTATGTAGGTTATACCTCAATTTTTTTTAACTATCTCTAAAAAATTAAAAATCTTCACACTGTTTCTAATCCTATAAATAGCAGAAATGAGCCTCATTGCTAAGACAACTTCTTCTACAAACTGATAAAAGTATATCTTTTACTTCAAGGTAATCAAATAGCTGACAAAAAATTTTATTTATGGAAGAATCACTACAAGAGAGGGAACAGCAGTCACTGAGCACTGCTAGAGGAGGGAGAAAGGGAGGAGGGTGGCATGTAACAACACAAAGGCTACCTGATCCTATTCCAGGGTGAGTGAGGGCCAGTGAGACCCAAACTTCACCTTATGTAGCCTACTTGTGCAATTAATCCTTAGTTATACCTCACATCTCTATAATAAAATAAAAGCATCAGAACTAATAAATGCAGTAAAATGATGGAATCACAAAGTAAGAAAATCTGAAGCATTCCATTAAACTCAAAACCAGCCGGGTTTGGTGGCTCAGCCTGTAATCCCAGCGCTTTGGTGAGTGGATTGCCTGAGCCCGCGTGTTCAAGACCCGCCTAGGCAACTTAGCGAGACCTCATCTCTACAATAAATCAAAAATTAAGCCGGGCTCGGTGGCTCAGCCTGTAATCCCACGCCTTGGGAGACTGAGGTGAGTGGATTGCCTGAGCCCGCCGGTTCGAGACCTGCCTGGGCAACTTGGCAAGACCTCATCTCTACAATAAATCAAAAATCAGCTGGGCATGGTAGCGTGTGCCTGTAGTTCCAACTACTCGGAAGGCTGAGGCGGAAGGATCGCTGGAGCCCAGCAGGGCGAGGCTGCGGTGGCCGGAAGTGGCCACTACACTCAGGTCTGGGCGACAGAGTGAGACTCCAACTAAAAAAAAAAAAAAAAAATTAGCCAGGCATGGTAGCGTGTGCCTGTAGTTCCAGCTACTTGGAAGGCTGAGGCAGTAGGATCACCAGAGCCCAGCAGGTCAAGGCTGCGGTGGCCGGGAGCGTGCCATTGCACTCCAGTCTGGGTGACGGAGTGAGACTCCAACTCAAAAAAAAAACAACTCAAAACCACCTTCAAAAAAAGGGAGCATGTGCTCACTTCAGCAGGCCATATACTAAAATTGGAACAATACAGAGAAGATTAGCATGGCCCCTGTGCAAGAATGACATGCAAATTAATGAAGCGTTTCATATTTTAAATAAATAAAAGGGAGCATGACATAAAACAAAATTGATAACAGTTCAAAGCTGAGTGGTAGCTACACACTCTAAGGGTTAAACATGCTGCTTTCTCTACTCATTTGGTTTGAAAGAGTCCATATAAAATTTTCATTTTAAAAAGTAAAACTCAAATAAGGATGCTTTCATTGGAGAAAGAGATAGGAAATAGACTACAGCACATTCCACATTATTCTTCTCTTAGCATTCATTGTCATTCTCTGGCTCTTCCCTCTCTCTCCCCTCTCTTTCCCCTCTCTCTCCTCTTTCCCTCCTCTTTCTTCCCTGTCTCTTCCCTCTCTCTCTCCCTCTCTTGGAAAGTCTGGAAATGGAGCCCAGTGACCTTGTTCTAATGAGTCCTCCAGGTGACTCTGATACATATAAACATTGTGGAACTAGTGCTCTATTTTATTTCTCTGCTATTGCTAGAGAAACATTAATGGTGTAGGTGATTCCACCCATCATTCCACTCAGTAAAAATATACCACAAAGTGACCAAATGAGAAAACACATGAATCTTTTTCTCAATAAATCTTACTTTGCACATGTGTGTTACAGCATAAGCATGTACCAAGAGTGAGATACTACTACCTGAAGATAGGTATTTTTTGCATATGCCAACAATTTGAACTGATATTCAAGCAAAGTTACAAGAAAAGATGATCAGGTTAAACTTAGGTCACCATTTGATTTATCAAAGGCGACTGTATGTAAATTGTCAACCTCCATGCTAACTTCAAAACCTAACCTCATACAAGATGTCCTATTATGTAGTTAACATATATCCTCAGTTTATATATGTCCTCTGAATCACTGGAGGCAGAAGAAACAGAGGTGACCAACTCAAGAGGCAAGTGTTTACTCCATGAAGTCTAGAGGGCTAAATTCCATCCAACGGGAAAGGAAATAACCCATACCTAAAAACATGTATTAGGAGGAAGTCGGGAAGATGGCAGCCAAGTCAGTCGGATTATGCAAGCCCCGGTGTGTGTGAGCGAGTGTATGCGAAATTTTGTGTACACGCTGGTGAGTGGGAGTGTGAGTGGCTGACTGAGGGAGGGCTAACCGCCAGGGCTCTCCTGGTGCAGTGGTTAGTGCTGCAGCAGCTCGGCTTGGACCCTAGCAATTCCCAGGTCGCAGAAGCTGAGCACCATCTTCTTTTCTTTTTTTTTTAATCAATAAAACCCTTCCTGGGAAGAAAATGCTAGGAGAGACTGACGAAGTGGGGGCTCGTGAGCAAGTTATCAGGGCCCTCCTGATACAACAGCTGGTTCTGCAGCTTCTCTGCTTGGTCCCTGACTCCTCCCAGGGAGCAGAAGCCAAGTGCCATTTTTATTTTCAATGGACAAAAGTTTTCCTGTGAAGAAGCGGTGGGGAAAGACTACCGCCCCAAGTTCGGCCTCGCCACTGCAGTGGGAGAGACTGCTGGCTCCAGGCTTTGCCTCACCATTCAGTGCCTGACTGGGCACTGGCAGCAAGGGCTGCAGAGGGAGTCCAGAAGCACAGTCCCACCAGAGTGGACAAGAGAGGCATCCCCGCCACCATCTTGAAGGCAGGGCAGGAAAGTGCCCCAAATTGCTCACCAGGGAGCAACAGACCCAATCTCAGTGACTGGTGTTTCAACCACTCAGGGGTTGATCGTGTGGCTCAGAGGGAATATCCTGAAAGCACAAACTTCAGAGGGACCTGACTAGTGCTGAGTTCCAGGCACCCCACCCCCTACCCTGATCTAGCCGCAGAACAAAGGATGTGGCCAGAAAAGCACGAGAAAGAACTTCAAAGAAATCAGTGGTGAATATGGGGCTGACCCAAACCCCCTCTTCCCCAGCAATCCTATGAACGTCAGACCCACACAGCTGGGTCGCTATTGAGAGGAACAAACCCAGACATAGCCTTGATGTCAGTCGTAGGAGAACTCCAATACAGGATAGTGCTAGCTGGAGCACCCCTCACAAGTACATACTTGGGAAAGCGACAATCCCAGAGGAGATCTCCCTGACCATACGAGAGTGGGAGAGGAGGACAGCAGACCCACCACCTCCACTGTCCTACCTCCTTTCCTGCTCCAGACACTGGGGAGAGAGTGAAAGAACAGAAGGCAGAAGAGAGCAAAAGAGAGCTGACTAGAGGAACAATTACAGAGCCTGTTGCAACAGAGTAGGGTTTAATTTTATATTTAATTTTTTTTTTTTTTTTGAGTTGGAGTCTCACCCTGTCGCCCAGACTGGAGTGCAGTGGCTGCTCCCGGCCACCGCAGCCTCGACCTGCTGGGCTCCGGCGATCCTTCCGCCTCAGCCTTCCGAGTAGCCGGAATTACAGGCATGCGCTACCACGCCTGGCTGATTTTTTGATTCATTGTAGAGATGAGGTCTCGCTGCCCAGGCGGGTCTCGAACCCGCGGGCTCAAGCAATCCACTCACCTCAGCCTCCCAAAGGCGCGGGATTACAGGCTGAGTCACCAAGCCCGGCTTATATTTAATTTTTTAAAAATTTTATGCCTGAGCCGGGCTCGGTGGCTCAGCCTGTAATCCCGCGCTTTGGGAGGCCGAGGTGAGTGGATTGTCTGAGTCCACGGGTTCGAGACCCACCTGGGCAATTTGGCGAGACCTCATCTCTACAATAAATCAAAAAATTAGCCAGGCGTGGTAGCACATGCCTATAGTTCCAGCTACTTGGAAGGCTGAGGCAGAAGGATTGCCGGAGCCCAGCAAGTCGAGGCTGCAGTGGCCGGGAGTGTGCCACTGCACTCCAATCTGGGCGACAGAGTGAGACTCCAACTCCAACTCCAAAAAAAAAAAAAAATTTACGCCTCTTTGTTAGTTCATCATCTTTTAAATATTTTTCCTTTATGCATGAATGTGTATGTGAGGGTTTGATCTGCATCCCCTCCCTTTTTTTTCTTTTTCTGTTTCTTCTTTTATTTGTTGTTTTCAGTTTATGTGTCTATGTGAATGAGTACTCATCTTTCAATTTTTCTGTTGTTGTTGGTTTTCTTTTACTCTTTTGTTCCTGTTTATTTTTATTTTACTTTATTTTTAGTTTAAGGTGTGTGTCAATATATGTGTGAGGGTTCAATCTGAATTCCTTTATTTTTTTCCTGGTCGTTCTGTTTTTCTCCTCCATTCATTTTGTGCTACGTGTGTGTGTATGTGTTTAGTTTTCTTGGGTATTTTTTGTTGTTGTTTGCTTTGTTTCACTTTGTTGTTATTCCAGTTTGTTGTGGGGTTTGTGCGTGTGTCTGTTCAATTGTCTTTTGCTTTGGTTCAGGTTTCACTGTTCCGTTTTTGCTTGTTTTTTTCTTTTTCTTTCTTTTTTTCTAATTCTTGCCCATCTTATTTCATTCTATTTTTCTCTGAACTCCTATCACTGTATCTTGGACCCGGGGGTACACACACATACTCCCACTGCATCAGTATATAGAATGGTGGTGGGGAGTGGGTCTCAGGGAACACATACCACAATCAGTGAACACTTTTAATTTGCAAGTAGTTTCTGAATCTTAGCTCCCCATCCCCTACCTTATTCGACTTTCAAAACCACAATACAGCAAAGTGTCCCACCCACAGTCCTATTTCAAAAGAGAACAAATCCAGAGCCCAGATCAGGGGAGAACAGAGGACTGAGCAAAACATCAGAAGCGAAAGCCTCTTCCACTGACACTGAATAACAGAACTAAAGAGAAAAACAAGAGATCTGTCACAAGTGAGGAAAAACCAAAGGAAGATCACAGGTAATTTCAAGTGCAAAGAGAAAACTCCTGAAAAATCAGACCTTGGAGTCCAAAAAATGGAAGTCACCAATGACTGGCCTCAGAACACCACAGGGATTAGGGAATGGATGAAGAGTGAATAAAACTCAAGAAAGGCCGGGCTCGGAGGCTCAGCCTGTAATCCCATGCTTTGGGAGGCCGAGGTGAGTGAATTGCCTGAGCCCAAGGGTTCACGACCCGCCTGGGCAATTTGGCAAGACCTCATCTCTACAATATATCAAAAAATTAGCCAGGCGTGGTAGCGCACGCCTATAGTTCCAGCTACTTGGAAGGCTGAAGCGGAAGGATCGCCAGAGCCCAGCAGGTCGAGGCTGCAGTGGCCAGGAGCGGTAACTGCACTCCAGTCTGGGCGACTAAGTGAGACTCCAACTCAAAAAAAAAGACTCAAGAAAGACAAGCTGCAACACTCAAAAAACTTGTAACAGAGATTTGGGGAATAAAAAATTTCATCCAGGAAATAAAAAACAAGATGACAAGCATGGAAAGCAGAATTAATCTAGCTGAAGATAAAATCTCAGAACTTGAAGACCAAAACATGGAATTCACCCAATCTGTAAAAAACATAGAAAAAAAAACTCTGAAAGAAGGAACAAAGCCTACAAGAGATGTGCGATTATATCAAGAGGCCGAATCTATGCCTGATGGGTATCCCAGCAGAAGAAAGGGAAATGGAAAACACTTGGAGCAAGTATTCCAGGAGGTAATCCAAGAAAACTATCCCATCAGTGAACACTGTAATTTGCAAGTAGTTTCTGAATCTTAACTCCCCATCCTCTACCTTATTTGACTTTCAAAACTACAAGACAGCAAAGTGTCCCACCCACAGTCCTATTTCAAAAGAGAACAAATCCAGAGCCCAGATCACACCAGAGGTGTGACCAAACACAAGAGATACAGAGAAACCCCACAAGACATAAAATGAGAAGATCAATCCTAACACATACAGTAATTCACCTAACAAGAAGGCACAAAAGAAAAAATCCTAAAGGCAGAAAGAGAGAAAGGTCAGACTACCTACCAGGAAAAAACAATCAGAATAGTAGCAGACCGATTGGCAGAAACACTACAATCAAGAAGGAAATGGAGTTCAATATTCAAAGTCCTCAAAGATAAACAACTTCAACCAAGAATTTCCTACCCAGACAAGCTCAGCTTCATCAGTGATAGAGAATTAAAATTCCTCCCAGACATCCAACCCCTAAGAGATTATCCAGCTTCTAGACCAGCTCTACAGGAGACACTTAAAAAGGTATTAAGCAGAGAACAGAATTAACAGAGAATACATTGCAACAGGAAACTTGAAAACGCACACATACATCAAGCCCAAAGCCAAAAGAAAACAAGAAAAGAAAAATCTTTATAAGAACATCATGACAGGCATAAACAATCACATTTCAATAATCAGCCTGAATGAGAATGGACTAAATGTAACAGTGAAAAGACACAGAATGGCAAACTGGGTAAAAAACCATGACCCAATTATTTGCTGCATCCAAGAAACTCATCTCACCAAAAGCAACGTATACAGACTCAAAGTTAAAGGATGGAAAACGAGTTTCCAGGCAAATGGATCACAAAAGAGGGCCAGAGTCACAATCTTAATATCAGCCAAAATACCCTTTAAGTTTTCAAAAATTTAAAAAGATACAAAGGACACGCTATAATGATAACAGGTTCAATCCATCAACAAGTAATATCCATCCTAAACATATATGCACCCAACAGAGGAGCACCAGCATTTATACAGCAACTACTAAGTAAACTAAAAAGATACTGACTCTAACACTATTATAGCAGGGGACTTGAATACCCCACTAACAGCCCTAAATAGATCACTGAGGCAAAAAATCAACAAGGACATCCAGAACCTAAACTTGACACTCGACCAAATGGACCTAATAGATACCTACAGATTAAACACCCAACAACCACAGAATATACATTCTACTCATCAACACATGGAATGTACTCCAAGATCGATCACATCCTTGGTCATAAATCAAGCATAAATAAATTTCATAAGGCTGAAATATTGCCATGCAACTTCTCAGATCACAGTGGAATAAAATAAGTATCAACACCAACAAAATTCCCCCAAAGCCCACAAAGACATGGACACTAAACAGCATGATGCTGAACAACTACTGGGTCAACACTGAAATCAAAGATGAAATTAAAAGATTCTTGGAAACAAATGAAAATGAAGAAACATCTTACCAAAACCTCTAGGATGCAGAGGGGAATGTATATCTCAGTTCTCAGAGGGGAGTGAGCGCACAAGTTGAGAGCCTAACAAATCACCCGGGGAGAGCTGGAAAGAGAACACTACCAAAACCCCAACTTAGCATAAGAATCCAAATCACAAAAATAAGAGCCCAGGCCGGCTGGGTGGTTCATGAAGCCTGTAATCCCAGCACTTTGGTAGGCTGAGGCAAGTGGATTGCCTGCACCCACAGGTTCAAGATCCACCCAGGCAACTTGGTGAGACCTTGTCTCTACAATAAAAATCAAAAATTAGCCGAGCGTGGCAACACACACCTATAGATCTGGCTACTTGGAAGGCTGAGGCAGAAGGATCACTGGAGCCCAGCAGGTCGAGTCTGCAGTGGCCAGGAGTGTGCCACTGCATTCCAGTCTGGGCGACAGAGTGAGACTCCAACTCAAAAAAAAAAAAAAAAAAAAAGCCCAAATACAGGACATAGAAACAAAAATATCAGAAAACATCAACAAAACAAAAAGTTGGTTCTTTGAAAGAATCAGCAAAATTGATGGACCCCTAGCCAGAATGATGAAGAAAAAGAGAAAAAAAGCCCAAACAAACACAATCAGAAATTCAAAAGATCAAATCACAACTGATCCCCAAGAAATACAAAAAATTATCAGAGATTACACCTATAATGAAACAAACATGACAACCTAAATGAAATAGAGGACTTTCTGACATCATACAACCTCCCCAGGTTGAAACGAGAAGACATTGAGACACTAAATAGACTAGCAACAACCCAGGAAATTGACTCTGTCATATGAAAACAAGCCCTAGACCAGATGGCTTTCCAGAAGAATTCTACAAAACGTACGAGGAGGAGCTGGTACCAATCCTACTGAAAGTATTCCAGAGCCAGGCTCGGTGGCTCAGCCTGTAATCCCGGGCCTTTGGGAGGCTGAGGTGAGTGGATTGCCTGAGCCTACGGGTTCGAGACCCGCCTGGGCAGCGAAACCTCCTCTCTACAATAAATCAAAAAATCAGCTAGGCGTGGTAGCGCATGCCTGTAATGCCGGCTACTTGGAAGGCGGAGGCGGAAGGATCGCTGGAGCCCAGCAGGTCGAGGCTGCGGTGGCCGGGAGCAGCCACTGCACTCCAGTCTGGGGGGCAGAGTGAGACTCCAACTCAAAAAAAATAAAGTGGGCAAAAGACATGAATAGACACTTCTCAAAAGAAGATATATGGGCAGCCAACAGACACACGAAATAGTGCTCAGTCTCACTCATCATCAGAGAGATGCAAATCAAAACCACACTGAAATACTACCTAACCCCAATAAGAATGGCCATCATTAATAAAACAGACAACAACAGATGCTGGCGAGGATGCGGAAATAAAGGAATGCTTCTGCACTGCTGGTGGGAATGCAAACTAGTGCAACCTCTTTGGAAGACAGTTTGGTGATTTTTGAAAGAACTAGAAATTGACCTTCCATATGACCCAGCAATTCCCCTATTGGGAATACACCTGGAGGAACTCAAATCATTCTACACGAATGTTTGTTGCAGCTCTATTCACAATAGCAAAAACATGTAACCAATCATGCTGCCCATTGAAGCTGGACTGTATCAAAAAAATGTGGTACATATACACAATGGAATATTATGCAGGCATAAAGAAGGATAAACATATGGACTTGGCAGCAACTTGGATGGATTTAGAGTCAATCATACTTAGTGATCTATTCCAGAAACAAAGAACAGAGTACCATACGTTCTCACTCATAAGCAGACCTTGAACAATTATCATAATACTATAAGAAAGGGATTGGCAGTGGGAAACTGCCAGGGGAGGGAGGGTGGAATTGGCAGTTGAGGGAAACTGCTACGGGAGGGAGAGGCACACCTCATCAACGCGGGTACTTGCATAATCAATGTTTGCATACCTAACCCTGACTTGAACCCAACATCTTTAAAATTTAAAAAATTTTTTTTAAATTAATAAATAAAATTTAAAAATAAAATAAAAACATGCATTAAACCACACTCTCTTCTTCAGCAGTACTACTAGATGTTTTCCATAACATCATTATAACGTTACCCATAACACCATTTATTTGTCTACTAAATATTTGCTGATTACCCATTATGTGCCAGCCTCTGCACTCATAGTGAATGGTCCAGCAAAAACTAGACCTTAAAAAATATATTAAAATATAATAAATATAGTTTTAAAAATATGAAAACATACACTGAGAATCAAGTCCAATGGGGGATAAAGGGGCCTAGGAAATTTTCAAGGTTTCTATAAAGTGTAGCTTGTCATCAGCCCAGGAATATTCCACTGACTACCCTATAAAGGCTTAAGTCTGATTTGTTGATGAATTTCTAGGACTCACAGTTCCCACAACAGACCATGGTCTTACCCACATGTGTTTATGTATATAGTCTCTTGTGTTTAAATGGCAGAACCTCTTACCCTTGACATATTCTTTTTAGCATCAAGTTGCCTTTGCAGAGGTCAAGTCTACCAGGCTACATTGTGGGCTCCTGTTTCACGTCAACACTCAAAGAAATGCTCTTCTAATCACCACTAGTTCATTTTCCCTCAACTGGAGGCCAACTTTTTTAGTACACTTTTACTTTCATTCATCTGTTTCCTCACACAAGCCCTAAGACATTACCTAGCACATAAGTGGTATTTTATAAACATAGGTCGAAAGCAAGAACGAGCAATATATCCTTTAATGTCTTACTTAAAGTTTTATTAGTTTCTACCTCAAATCCACAATATCAACATGATTATAATATATGCATATAGCCGGGCTTGGTGGCTCAGCCTGTAATCCTGCGCCTTTGGGAGGCTGAGGTGAGTGGACTGCCTGAGCCCGCAGGTTCGAGACCCGCCTGGGCAGGCGAGACCTCATCTCTACAATAAATTAAAAAAATTAGCCGGGCGTGGTAGCACGTACCTGTAGTTCCAGCTACTCAGAAGACTGAGCGGAAGGATCGCCGGAGCCCAGCGGGTCGAGGCTGCGGTGGCCAGGAGCGGCCACTGCACTCCAGTCTGAGCGACAGAGTGAGACTCCAACTCAAAAAATATATATATAT
Source organism: Cephalopachus bancanus (assembly GCA_027257055.1). NCBI lineage: Eukaryota > Metazoa > Chordata > Mammalia > Primates > Tarsiidae > Cephalopachus > Cephalopachus bancanus. The sequence goes on along the minus strand of JAPVLO010000113.1, from coordinate 41,705 downwards.
ATGCATACACACACACATTTATAAAGCATAATACCTTAACACACAATTGGCAATATATTTCAGTTAACACCTGAGGTCCTACGCCTTTAAGGAAAATGCTCCCAAACCAAGTTGTTCCCTTCTGCTCTCCACCACAACTCAGATTTCTGTGACCAAATGTGGGGGTTCCCCCCCCATTACCAAGCAGCAGACACCAACCAGGTGTCCTCAATTCAATCCCAACACTATCTACCTAGAGATAGTGTCAGATCCCACAGGATAAGGGTTTGGTCCCACAAGACAGTCCCCCACCCCAGATGCCAGTTGCACATCCAGTTCTCTGAAACTTATGACCAAAGGATTTCAAGTTGGGGTTCTCTTAACCCTCTCCTTGGATTTAATTTGCAGGAGCAGCTCACAGAACTCAGGGAAACATTTATGTTTGCCAGTTTACTATAAAGGATATCGCAAAGGATACAGATGAAGAGACGCATATGGAGAAGAGGCATGGAGCTTCCACGCCCTCCCTAGGTGAGCCACCCTCCAGGAACCTGCACATATCCAGCTAACCAGACGCTCTCCGAAACCAGTTCTTTTTGTTTTTGTTTTTGTTTTTTGGTTGTTGTCTCACCCTATTGTGCAGGTTGGAGGGCAGTGGCATGATCACAGCCACTGTAGGCTTAAATTTCTAGGCTCAGGCGATCCCTCCACCTCAGCCTCCCAAGTAGCTGAGACTACAGGCATGTGCCAGCACACTCAGCTAATTTTTTCATTTTTGTAGGGATGAGGTCTTACCACGTGGATTAGGTTGATCTCGAACTCTTAGGCTTACACAGTTGTCTCACCTCAGTCTTCCAAAGTGCTAGGATTACAGACTTGAGCAACCACCTGGGTATTTATGGAAGTTTCATGACCTTAGCATTTCTTCTCCCCAATATATAGAGCAGGACCCACTTGGGGAGTGTCTTAAGACCCACAATTAGAAATATAGCAGAGATCAGAGTCCTAGCTTGGGGCAGGTGAAAGGAAGGCATGAGAAAGTCTAAGAGATTGTTTCTGAGGCCTGTCCCTGAGGCCTAACACACCCAACGCTGTAACAAAAGACTGTAACAAGAACTATGGGAGTTGTGACCCATGAATCACCAGGGAAAACCACTATATTTCATACCACCACATCTATATAACTGGCTAATAGGAACCTATTGCTAGGCTCCTGTTCACCTAAGTAAAACAAGTACTAATTCATAATACTGATTTTTTTTCCCATCTCTCCACAAAACACATTAGGTACTAACCATAATGAAGAAACCACTATTTTCTGATAGCTTCATTTTTGCTTAACAATTAATTCTAATTTGGAACCTAGGTCTTTACCCATATACATGGTATCTGAGTCTTTCATTTTTTTCAAGAAGGAACTTTTGGTCTAAAACTTTTTTGTTTTGTTTTGTTTTTTGAGTTGGAGTCTCACTCTGTCGCCCAGACTGGAGTGCAGTAGCTGCTCCCGGCCACCACAGCCTCGACCTGCTGGGCTCCAGCGATCCTTCCGCCTCAGCCTTCCAGGTAGCTGGAACTACAGGCACGCACTACCATGCCTGGCTGATTTTTTATTTATTGTAGAGATGAAGTCTCGTCAAGTTGCCCAGGCGGGTCTCGAACTTGCAGGCTCAGGCAATCCACTCGCCTCAGCCTCCCAAAGGCACGGGATTACAGGCTGAGCCACCGAGCCCGGCTTGGTGTAAGGCTTTAAAAAAAAAAAAAAAAAAAAAAACTAAATTGCTGGGCTCGCTGGCTCAGCCTGTAATCCCACGCCTTGGGAGGCTGAGGTGAGTGGATTGCCTGAGCCCGCGGGTTCGAGACCCGCCTGGGCAACTTGGTTAGACCTCATCTCTAAAATAAATTTAAAAAAAATTAGCCGGGCGTGGTAGCACGCGCCTGTATTTCTAGCTACTTGGAAGGCTGAGGCGGAAGGATCGCCGGAGCCCAGCAGGTCGAGGCTGAGGTGGTCAGGAGCAGCCACTGCACTCCAGTCTGGGTGACAGAGTGAGATTCCAACTCAAAAAAAAATAACAATAATACTAAATTACAAAAGAAATGAAGCATGACACAGTCTTTGTCTCATATGACTGTGCTCTTTAAATGCTGACTCCCTATATGATGCAATTACACAGTATTTTAGATAATTATTCATACAACTCTTAATAGCAAATAGAACACTCATATTTTAACATTTTTAAAAAGTAAAAAATCCTAAAATAGTTAACAGTATTTAACCAATCCCAAGAGTATTGAGACTGAGAATCTTATTGATTTGCCAAATATCAAAGTAACTAAAGTTAGGTACAATGTTTGCTACTAGAAGTTGATTGCAATGCAAAAACATGATGAACATCAACTATAAGAGTGAAATCTTATTGTATTTAAGAGTAACACAATTCAATGTATTTTTCTGCAGAGAGGTCTCACTTAATTCATTGCAAATCTCAACCTCAGATTGATATTTTTTTTATTAAGCAACTACAAGACAAAATCCTAAAAATTAAACAAGGTAAGATACTATCCCTGCCAAAAAAGTTTATGATCTTGTAACAAAATGCTCTCATTACACCAATGACTTAAAACACATTCATTCAGTCATCAAACATTTATTGAAAGCCTATTACAAATCAGGTTCTGCTCTAGAGGCTGCAGATAAAATAAGACATTCCAATATAAAAGAAAAAACATGTAGACAAGAAAAAGGCAATGACGTACTATAACTCCTAAAGCATTATATAAGGGTTAGCACATGGAGGTACAAAAAAGAAGATGCTTAATTGGGAGAGGAGAATATCGTAAATGGCTTTATAGAGGAGGCAATGCTTGAGCTGAGTCTCAAAATATAAATTGTAAATTTTTAAAAAGACAGTGAATGTGAAAAAACAATATTGCCCAAGAGCATAAATAAAACATAGAACCAGCACAGCACATTCAGAAAACTGTTATGGCTGGGTGTGGTGTCTCATATCTGTAATCCAAGCACTTCGGGAGGCAGAGGTGAGAGGACTGCCTGAGTTCAGGGATTCAAGACCAGCCTGGGCAACTTGGTAAGACCTCATCACTACAATAAATCAAAAAATTAGCCAGGCATGGTGGCACATGCCTGTAGTTCCAGCTACTAGGAAGCCTGAGGCAGAAGGATCACCTGAGCCCAGCAAGTCAAGGCTGTAGTAGCTCGTGATCCTACGACTACACTCCAACCTGAGCAAGAGAGTGAGACTTCTACTCAAAAAACAAAACAAAACAAAACAAAACAAAACAAAACAAAAACAACTTATTAGCTGAAGGGTAGCAAACAGGGTTCAAAGAAATGTATCAGAAGAAAGGAGAACTGTGGAGAAAAGACAGCCTGCAGACAGCCTTATGTAACATACTGAAAATGTTGGACTTTACTACAGGCAATTAGGAAACCAAAGGGTTTTTAATTGGAAAAGAAAACTGATCTGACCTGAATTTTGAAATGTCACTCTAATTTCAATGTGGAGAATGGACTAAGGGAAGAAAAACAAATTAAGAGGTTATAACATGAGAAAGACAACAAGAATTGTGGCAAAAAGGCATACAAACAGAAGATATTAGCAATATTAAATCTAAAGAATTTTGTCACAATAGGCACAAAATAAAAGCACAATATTTAGAAATAAATGGATGAGCCAGGTCGGTGGTTCATGAGTATAATCCCAGCACTTTGGGAGGCAGAGGCAAGAGGATTGCCTAAGCCCAAGGGTTCAAGACCAGCCTGGGCAACTTGGTGAGACCTTGTCTCTGCAATAACTTTTTTAAAAATTAGCTGGGCGTGGTGGTGCATATCTATAGTTGCAGCTACTCAGGAGGCTGAGGTGGAAGGATCACCCGAGCCCAGCAGGTCAAGGCTGCGGTGGCCATGAGCTGGCCGTGAACATACCACTGTACTAAAGTCTGGGCAACAGTGAGGCTCCGAATCAAAAAAAATAATAAAAAAAAAAAAAAAGAAACGGATGAATAATTGATTGACTAATTAGATGCAAGAGATGAGATGAAAGGGCTCAGGAGTCTAGGCTTGCCTGACTGAACAGAGGATGATGCTCTTCACTGAGAGCAAACATTATGTCCAGGAAAAAGACCATGAACTTAGCAGGTCAATATAACTTTAATGTGCCCAAAGAGAGCACAGATGCAAGTGTTTACTGACCGGTCAAAGGAGTTTGAAATATGGGGCAAGTTCTTAAAGGGAGATGATTTGGGAATTGTCAATACAAGGATGATAGTCAAATGTTCCACCAAGCTGGGCTCAGTGGATCAGCCTGTAATCCCGCACCTTGGGAGGCTGAGGAGTGGATTGCCTGAGCCCATGGGTCCGAGACCCGCCTGGGCAGGCGAGACCTCATCTCTACAATAAATCAAAAACTTAGCCGGGCGTGGTAGCACGTGCCTGTAGTTCCACCTCCTTGGAAGGCTGAGGCGGAAGGATAGCCGGGGCCCAGCAGATCAATGCTGCGGTGGCCGGGAGCGGCCACTGCACTCCAGTCTGGGCGACAGAGTGAGACTACAACTGAAAAAAAAAAAAAAGTTCCACCAGAAACAGGTGAGGTCACCTGGAGAAAACGTGGAACAAGTGGAGAAAGGCTGAGGGACAGTCCTGAGACTATCAACATGGGAACAGACGATGAGGAGTGTAGGAAGAGAGAGAAGGCTGAGACATATAGTCGAGAAGAGAATCGAGAGTAGTTTGAAAGAAAACTTGAAGGTAACAGGCAGTAGCATCAAATTCCACAGATAAGTAAAGAAAAACTTAAAACTGAAAAGAATAACTGGTCTTAGTAGTTTAAAAATTTAGTCACAAGTCGGGCTCGGTGGCTCAGCCTGTAATCCTGCGCATTTGGGAGGCTGAGGTGAGTGGATTGCCGGAGCCCGGAGGTTCGAGACCCGCCTGGGCAACTTGGCAAGACCCCCATCTCTACAATAAGTCAAAAATTAGCCGGGCGTGGTAGCGCGCGCCTGTAGTTCCAGCTACTCAGAAGGCTGAGGCGGAAGGATCGCCGGAGCCCAGCAGGTCAAGGCTGCGGTGGCCGGGAGCAGCCACTGGACTCCAGTCTGGGTGAAGGAGTGAGACTCCAACTCAAAAAAAAAAAAAAAAAAGAATTTAATCACCTTTGCATGAGCAGTTTCAGAAGACAAAAATGAGGCACAGAAACCTGATTACAGCAAGAATGAAAAAGAAATGAAGTTAGAAAACATAACCTATTCTTTCAAAGACAATAAAGAAAAGGGCAGTAACTCAAGGGAATATAGAGGCAATTGTTCTTTGGTTTCTTTGGTTGGGTTTTTTAAAACTTGTACCCTGGGGTCTCATTATGTTGCCCAGGCTGGTCACAAACTCCAGGGCTCATACGATCCACTTGTCTCAGCCCCCCAAAGTGCTGGGATTACAGTTGTGAGCCACTGTACCCAGTTGAAAGGCACAAATTTAAATAATGTTTTGTACACCCCTGTAAGCACCTGCCATATCTGCTCCATCATCATATCCCCAGTCATGAGCACTTGTCTTGTCAGTATCATCTTTTCCCAACATATTCATAATTTCATAAACAAGATCATATCCAGTCTTTTGTTCCAGTAAAGACAATAAATATTTAATTAAAAAAAAAAAAATCTTGTACCCTCTTTACTGCAGGAGAAAAGCTCAAAGGGAATTTTTTTTTTTTTTTTTTTTGAGTTGGAGTCTCACTCTGTCGTCCAGACTGGAGTGCAGTGGCCGCTGCCGGCCACCGCAGCCTCGACCTGCTGGGCTCCGGCAATCCTTCTGCCTCAGCCTTCCGAGTAGCCGGAATTACAGGCACGTGCTACCACGCCCGGCTAATTTTTTGATTTATTGCAGAGATGAGGTCTCGCCTGCCCAGGTGGGTCTCGAACCCGCGGGCTCAGGCAATCCACTCACCTCAGCCTCCCAAAGGCATGGGATTACAGGCTGAGTCACTGAGCCCAGCTGGGAAATTTTTTTTTTAATGGTGGAAACAATATTTAGAACAAGATCCCAACAGATATAAGATCAAGGTGGGCTTCCAGTCCCATTATTAGATATCTAGCACATTAAAATGCTAGATAAACTGAGCTCAGTGTCTCAGCCTGTAATCCCGCGCTTTGGGAGGCTGAGGTGAGTGGATTGCCTGAGCCCGTGGGTTCGAGACCCCTGGGCAACTTGGCGAGACCTCATCTCTACAATAAATCAGAAAATCAGCCGGATGTGGTAGCACATGCCTGTAGTTCCGGCTACTCGGAAGGCTGAGGTGGAAGGATCACCAGAGCCCAGCAGGTCGAGGCTTCAGTGGCTGGGAGCAGCCACTGCACTCCAGTCTGGGCGACAGAGTGAGACTCCAACTCAAAATCAAAAACAAACAAACAAAAAAAAAAAACCTAAGTCAGTGGTATTCAACATGGTGGAAGGTGATAATAGTTGTAGAAGCAGAAGCAGTTAATACTTTTTTTTTTCTTTTTGAGTTGGCATCTCACTCTGTCGCCCAGGCTGGAGTGCAGTGACACGTTCACGGCCACCAGAGCTTCGACCTGCTGGGCTCAGGTGATCCTTCCACCTCAGCCTTCCAAGTAGCTAGAACCACAGGCATGTGCCACCACGCCCAGTTAATTTTTTGACTTATTGTAGAGATGAGATCTTGCCAAGTTGCCCAGGCTGATCTGTAATCCTCTCAGCCTCAGACTCCTATAGTATTGGGATTATAGGCATGAGCCACTCATAGCTAACACTTTCATAGCTCTTACTATGTGTTAGGCAATGTTCTAAGGATTTTACATAAATTAACTCATCTAATCCTCACAGTTAATAAAGTAAATACAATCTTATTTTGCAAATGATAGAAACTAAAAACAGAAGGGTTAAGTAATTTGCACAGGGTCACACAACTGTGGGGTTCAGAGTGAAATGTAACCATTACCTTATATGACCTCTCTCCAACTCATTTTCTTTTTTTTTTTTTTGAGTTGGAGTCTCACTCTGTCACCCAGACTGGAGTGCAATGGCCGCTCCCGGTCACTGCAGCCTCGACCTGCTGGGCTGGGCTCCGGCGATCCTTCCGCCTCAGCCTTCAAGTAGCTGGGACTACAGGCACGCGCTACCACACCCGGCTAATTTTTGATTTGTTGTAGAGATGAGGCCTCGCCAAGTTGCCCAGGCGGGTCTTGAACCCGCGGGCCCAGGCAATCCACTCACCTCGGCCTCCCAAAGTGCTGGGATTACAGGCTGAGCCACCAAGCCTGGCCTCTCCAACTCATTTTCTTAAGCTAATACTCAATATGCCTGTGTTTTCCAAACTGCAGATCATGACATCAATTTCTTGGTTTATGAAAAACAGCTCTTGTTAGTAAAAGTCAACAACAGAATAGAATGAACTACCCCCATTCTTTTCCCAGTGCCTTCACTAGTGCTGGACAAGATGGCTGAGATAGCAATCTATAGGAGGTAGCAAACTGCAAGATCAGCTTATGTAATAGTTGCATTTAATTTTATAATGGGTAGGAGAGGGAACAATCAAATTTAACAGCATAGGTCAGGGGTGTAGTGGCTCATATCTTGTAAACCCAGCACTTTGGGAGGCTGAGGCAGAAAGACTGCTACAGCCCAGGTATTTGAAGCCAACCTAGAGAACAAAGGGAGACCTCATCTCAACAACAATAACAAAAATCAAAATAATTAGCCAGGTATGGCAGTGTACACCTATAGTCCCAGCTATTCAGGAAGCTGAGGCAGAAGGAATGCCTACCTGAACCCAGGAGGTCAAGGCTGTGGTGAGCTGTGATCATACTACTACACTCCAACCTGGGTGACAGAGTTAGATCCCGGCTCCAGAGGACCAAAAAAAAAAAAAGCCAGGAATAGAGTTTTAATGCAGACTACTGAAATACTATCTATTTTAAAGCTTCTGGGCCAGGTGTGTGGCACATGCCTATAGTCCCAGCTACTCAGGAGGCTGAGGTGAGAGGATCCCTTGAGTCCAGGAATTCAAGTCCAGCATGGGCAATATAGTGAGACCCTGTCTCTGAAAAAAAAATGAAAAGGAAAGAGAAGCTTCTTCCTATAATTCTATCACTCTAACACAATCATTCTCATTATTTTATACATCCTTCTAAATTTCAGCTATACACATACAGTCAGCTATGGTTACTACCTAGTAACAATTAAATGTTCTACTTTCTTTTTTTATTTTTTATTTTTTGAGTCAGAGTCTCACTCTGTCACCCAGGCTACAGTGCAGTGGCACACTCACAGCCACGGCAGCTTCAACCTACAGGGCTCAGGCGAACCTTCTGCCTCAGCCTTCCAAGTAGCTGGAACTACAGGCGTGCACCATCACTCCTGGCTAATTTTTTTTTTTTGAGTTGGAGTCTCACTCGGTCGCCCGACTGGAGCGCAGTGGCCACTTCTGGCCACCGCAGCCTCACCTGCTGAGCTCTGGCAATCCTTCTGCCTCAGCATTCCGAGTAGCCGGAATTACAGGCATGCGCTACCACACCTGGCTGATTTTTTGATTTATTGTAGAGATGAGGTCTCGCTGCCCAGACAGGTAATTTTTTAATATATTGTAGAGACAAGGTCTCGCCATGATGCCCAGGCTGGTCTCAAATCTGTGAGCTCAGGCAATCCTCTCACTTCCACCTCCCTAAATGCTGAGATTACAGGTGTGAGCCACTACACCCAGCCTAATGTTCTACTTTCAAAATACCATTATGAGGGATAGGATTGGCAGCAGTGGGAAACTGCCAAGGGAGGGAGGGGGCACACCTCATCAACAAGGGTACCTGCATAATGAACATATGTATACTTACTCTGAACTGTACCCCACATCTTTAAAATTAAATTTAAAAAAAAAAAACATAAAATAAACCAGGCTCGGTGGCTCAGCCTGTAATCCCGTGCTTTGGGAGGCTGAGGTGAGTGGATTGCCTGAGCCCACGGGTTCGAGACCCACCTGGGCAGGGGAGACCTCGTCTCTACAATAAATCAAAAAATTAGCCGGGCGTGGTAGCTCGCGCCTGTAGTTCCAGCTACTCGGAAGGCTGAGGCGGAAGGATCGCTGGGGCCGGTCTGGGCAACAGAGTGAGACTCCAACTCAAAAAAAAAATAAAAAAGATGAGGTCTCGCGGCCCAGGCGGGTCTCAAACCTGCGGGCTCAGGCAAGCCACTCACCTCAGCCTCCCAAAGGCGCGGGATTACAGGCTGAGCCAAATAAATCAAAAAATCAGCCGGACATGGTAGCGCATGCCTGTAATTCCGTCTACTTGGAAGGCTGAGGCGGAAGGATCGCCAGAGCCCAGCAGGTCGAGGCTGCGATGGCCGGGAGCGGCCACTGCACTCCAGTCTGGGCGACAGAGTGAGACTCCAACTCAAAAAAAAAAAAAAAGGAACATAACAGAAAGGCAGTTTTTTGCCCAAAATAAAGAAAATCTTTCAAACTTGTCAAAATTATTTAGCAAAGTAAACCACTAAACTGTCCATCTCTGAAAGCATTCAAAAATAAGCTAGATCATAATTTGCTAGAGATAGTGTGGACTCTTACGATGGGTGAAGAAAACTAGATAATCTCTCAGGTTTCGCCAGACACAACAGCTCAAGCCTGTAATCCCAACACTCTAAGAGGCTGAGGCGAGAAGACTTGCGTGAGCTTGAGTTCAAGACAGCCTGAACAACTTGGTGAGACCTCGTCTCTACAATAAATCAAAAAATAAACCAGGTGTGGTAGCACACGCCTGTGGTTCCAGCTACTTGGAAGGCCTAGGCGGAAGGCTCCCCCGAGCCCAGTAAGTGTGCGTGCCACTGCCCTCCAGCCAAGGCAACAGAGTGAGACTCCGAATCAAAAAAAACAAAAATCTCTCAGGTTCAAATATTTATCTATTTATTTTTTGTTATTAGTGGTTTTTTGAGTTGGAGTCTCACTCTGTCGCCCAGGCTGGAGTGCACTGGCACACTCACTGCCACCCCAGCGTTGCCCTGCTGGGTTCCGACAATCCTTCCACCTCAGCCTTCCAAGTAGCTGGAACTACAGGCGCACACTACCACGCCCGGCTAATGTTTTGATTTTCACTGTAGAGATGCAGTCTCGCCACATTGCCCAGGCTGGTTCGAACCCGCGAGCTCAGGCAATCCACTTGCCTAGGCCTCCAAAGTGCTGGGATTACAGGCTGAGCCACCGAGCCCAGCCTCAAATATTTATTAATGGCCAGATGCCTATCAGTAGCTCACACCTATAATCTCAACACTTTGGGAGGCCAAGGTGAGAGGACTGCCTGAGCCCGCGGGTTTGAGACCATCCTGGGCAACTTGGTGAGACTTCATCTCTACAATAAATCTAGAAATTAGCCAGGCATGGTAGCACATGCCTGTAGTTCCAGCTACTTGGAAGGTTAAAGAGGAAGAATCACCTGAGCCCAGCAGGTCAAGGTTGTGGTGGCTGTGAGTGTGCCCCTGCACTCCAGCCTGGGTGACAGAGTGAGATTCAAACTAAAAAAAAAAAAAAAAATTATCGCCGGGCTCGGTGGCTCAGCCTGTAATCCCGCGCCTTTGGGAGGCTGAGGTGAGTGGATTGCCTGAGCCTGAGGGTTCGAGACCCGCCTGGGCAGCGAGACCTCATCTCTATAATAAATCAAAAAATCAGGCGGGTGTGGTAGCGCATGCCTGTAATTCCAGCTACTTGTAAGGCTGAGGCGGAAGGATCGCCGGAGCCCAGCAGGTCGAGGCTGCGGTGGCCGAGAGCAGCGACTGCACTGTCTGGGCGACAGGGTGACACTTCAACTCAAAAAAAAAAAAAAAAATTATTAATAACCTGCAATAATCCTGGCAATATAACAGATATATAAAAGTGGACAAGACAGACGTGGCCCCTCCACTTTTTGCACTTACAGCCTAGTATAAATGAGTCAGAAAAAGAAAAAATAAAGATAAGCAATCAAATAATTACAAATCATCAGTGCTGTGAAGGAAAATAATGAAATGCTACAGGAGAAATAACAGACGGGGCACCAAGGCCTCTTGGAGGAAGAATATTTAAATAGTGAGCAAAAGGAAAGGAACTAAGGTTTGAAGAGAGTGCTCTGGCACAATAGAAAGCTATTGAATTTGTATAAGCAGGACAGTGACACAATCTGATTTACATTACTAAAAGATCATTCTGGCTGTTGTGTTAAGAATGATAGGAAGAAAATGAGGAAGCAGGGAAATCAGATAGGAAACTAGGTAGGAATCTGAATAAGAAATGATGAACTCCACAAGCTGAAGTAGATGAACAGAAAGGCATAGATGGGTTTCAAGATGTATTAGAAAGATAGGCACTGCAGGACTGAGTAATGGGGGAAACACAAGGGATAAGGAAAAGAGAAATCAAGGGTAACTCCCAAGTTTCTCACCTGAACAATCAGTAGGATGATATTGTCATTTTCTAAGACGAAAAAGACTAGGGGAGGGATTGATGTGGAACAAAAGAAGAATCCCACTTTAAGTCTCCATAATTTTCTTCAGACCTTTAATACAAAGTTTCTTTCAAAAAATCACTCATGATTCATTCTTTGCTCTTCGAAAAGCAGTCTGTGGAGGCGAAAATGCTATGTCACTGGGACAATTAAAAATAGAAATGGAATACAAATGGTAGATTAAACTACTGCACGTTAAATTTAGTGAAGTCCATAACTGTACAATTTTTAAAAATCTCTGTGCTTAAGAAATACATGTTGAAGTTTTTAGGGGGTAAAGGGCTATGATGTGTATATAAACATATATGTAATATAATATATAGCCACATATATGTATGTATGAAAGAGAACAAATGATAAGCAAATGGAATAGAATATTAGCAATAGGTGAATCTGGATAATAGGTGAATCTGGATAAAGAGTATTAGAATATTCTTTGTATTATTCTTGGTCTTTTATATATATTTATATATATATATATATTTTTTTTTTTTTTTTTTTTTTTTTTTTGAGTTGGAGTCTCATTCTGTCGCCCAGACTGGAGTGCAGTGGCCGCTCCCGGCCACCGCAGTCTCAACCTGCTGGGCTCTGGTGATCCTTCCGCCTCAGCCTTCCAAGTAGCTGGAACTACAGGCGTGTACTACCACACCCGGCTAGTTTTTGATGTATTGTAGAATGAGGTCTTGCCAAGTTGCCCAGGCGGGTCTTGAACCCATGGACTCAGGCAATCCACTCACCTCAGCCTCCCAAAGCGCGGATTACAGGCTGAGCCACTGGGCCCGGCTTACTCTTGGTATTAAAACATTTCTCTGAGTATGAAATTACTACCAAAAAATTGTTTTTGAATAAGATCATCAATCCCAATTTCTCATATCCATGCCAAACAATTCCAACTCCTTTCAAACTCACCTCATATGTTTCTCCCCTCAACATACTCCAGCCATCTTGTCTTATCCACTACCCAGAGTATTATCCCTATTAAGGAGACAAGAAACATACACAACATATTCTATAAAGAGATAAGAGGTAAGGATCGTTAAGAGACTTCTTGCCATCTGCAGTCTCCCATGAAGTAGAATGTCCGTAACTCTGCTCTCTGAAATGTACGTCCTGACCTATATCAGACAGCCGATGACAGCTTCCTTTCAGTTTTGTATATAATCGTCTATGAAATATATTGCAATAAATCTCACTATCGAGTTAGCATGATCATGTGACATCTACCTGGATCAGGTGTTCTTCCCATATGTTCCCATGGTGTTGCTGGGTATCCTGAGTATAGCAATTATCACACTTTTTTTGAGTCGGAGTCTCACTTTGTTGGTGAGGCTAGAGTATACAGTGGCGCAATCACCGCTCACCACAGCCTCAACCTCCTAGGCTAAGGCAATCATTCTGCCTCTGCCGCCAAAATAGTTGGGAATACAGGCATATACCGTCATGCCCGGCTAATCTTTTTATTTCTTTATGAGAAAAATTCTTGCTATGTTGCCCAGCCTGGTCCTGAACTCCTGGGTTCAAGAATCCTCCTACCTTGGACTCCCAAAGTGCTAGGATATAGTCACTATGCCCAGCCATATTTTATTTTTTAAATCATGTCTTCCCATGCTGTGGTTTCTTTTCATAACAAATAAATCTTTCGCATTTTACTAAAAATTTCCTTGGAAAAGAACAGTTATGAATCTTTAAATTTTTAAGGCCTTGAATATGTAGGGCTAAATAAAAAAATAAAATAAAATCATGTCTTCCTGTGTTCTGTTTTCTCAAGACTGAGAACTCCTTAAGGACAAGGAACACAAAACATTTATGTGTTTTTTGTTGTTGTTGTTAGTGGTGGTGGTTTTTTTTTTGAGTTGGAATCTCACTCTGTCGCCCAGACTGGAGTGCAGTGGCCGCTCCCAGCCACCACAGCCTCAACCTGCTGGGCTCCGGCGATCCTTCTGCCTCAGCCTTCCAAGTAGCTGGAACTACAGACACGCGCTACCACGCCCAGCTAATATTTTATTTATTGTAGAGATGAGGTCTTGCCAAGTTGCCCAGGCGGGCTCAGACAATCCACTCATCTCAGCCTCCCAAAGGCACGGGATTACAGGCTAAGCCACTGAGCCCGGCTTCGTGTTTTTTTTTTTTTAATTCCTAAAGACTACCGTAATACATAGAAAAGATAATCAAGAAACACCATCAAGTGAAGAAATAAAGGTCGCCGAAAAATCTGTTATGACTGCAACTCTACTAAAAGCTACCTTTTTGCCCTTAGTGGCAGTATGTAGAAAGGGTATTACTCTAAATCAATAGCAAAGGAGACATAACTGTTAGAAGTTGCTGATAAACAAGTGAAAATGCCTATAACCTTATACATAATCCAAAAATCTTGTTTGCTTCAGTAACACAAATAATAATAGTTACATAAAATGATTCATAAAAAGTAAAATGATATCTTAGACTGACACCTGAGTCTCAACCATATCTTAAAATCAAAGTACATTATATTTAAACCTTACTAGCAATTGGTCAACAAAATGCAAGGAACACGTCAGTGACAAGGAAACATACATCAGAGTCTGAACAGAACTTTGTGCTGTATATCAAAGAATCACTTTTTTTTTTGAGTCGGAGTCTCACTCTGTCACCCAGGCTGGAGGGCAGCAGAACGCTTCCAGCCACTGCAGCCTCGACCTGCTGGGCTCAGATGATCCTTCCACCTCAGCATACCAAGTAGCTGGAACTACAGGTAAATACCACCAAACCCAGCTAATTTTTTAATTTATTGTAGAGTTGAGGCCTCACCAAGTTGCCAGGCTGGTCTCAAATCTGTGGACTCAGACAATCCTCTCACCTAGGCCTCCCAAAGTGCTGGGATTATAGGCCTAAGCAACCGCCCCCAGCCTTATCAAAGAATCTTAAATAAAATTATATAAGAAAGGTAAGACCATTCAACTTAGTAAACACATTAAAACCCAACCATTTTACTGTGAAAAGCAATGTTTCAAAATGCTACAACTGAGCCGGCTCGGTGGCTCAGCCTGCAATCCCGTGCCTTTAGGAGGCTGAGGTGAGTGGACTGCCTGAGCCCGAGGGTTCGAGACTCGCCTGGGCAGCGAGACCTCATCTCTACAATAAATCAAAAACGCAGCCGGGCATGGTAGCGCATGCCTGTAATTCCGGCTACTTGGAAGGCCGAGGCGGAAGGATCACCGGAGCCCAGCAGGTCGAGGCTGCAGTGGCCGGGAGCGGCTACTGCACTCCAGTCTGGGCGACAGAGTGAGACTCCAACTCAAAAAAAAATGCTACTACTGAACTTGAAAAAGAAAGAAAAAATGCTACTACTGAACTTGTCAATGAGAACGTACATAAAGTACTCCAAAAACAAAACCAAATGTCAACATACCAAATTCTTTTAAAGAATGCTTGGGCTGTAATAAGAATAAAATAGCCGGGCTCAGTGGCTCAGTTTATAATCCCAGCACGTTGGGAGGTCAAGGCGAGTGGATTGCCTGAGCCTGCGGGTTCCAGACCAGCCCAGACAACTTGGCGAAACCTCATCTCTGCAATAAATAAAAAATTAGCTAGGTGTGGTAGTACGCGCCTGTAGTTCCGCCTACTTGGAAGGCTAAGGTGGAAGGATCGCTGGAGCCCAGCAAGTCAGCGCTGGGGTGGCCTTGAGCATGCCACTGCACTCCAGCCTGGGCAACGGAGTGAGAGTCCAACTCAAAAATAAAATAAAATAAAATAAAATCCCTCAGTGGCTCTCCAAAGTACAAATGGCTTAAAAACAGTATTACCAGCAGCTGATATTTATCGAGCGCTTGTATGGCAGGTACCCACATTACCTAATTTAAATCTCACAATCCTACAGTATATTTTTATTATTCTTATTTTGCAGATATAAGGAAATTACAGAAACCACATAATCTGCATAGACACACAGCTAGTGAGTGAACACACCTAAAATTACCAAAGCCTTCAATGTCTGGCTTTGGTATTCCTTTGTAGCTGCTCCCTCTCACCACTACCCAACAAACCCTGCCTTCCAGCCACCACAAACCACCTAAAGGTCTATGGCTATACTATGCTCACTCAGGACTCCTTACCAAAGCACACATTACTCCCTTGGATCAAAATGCCACTAGTTCCACTTGGGAAGCGTTTTTTTCTTTCTTTCTCACCTTCTCAAGAGAAAATCCCCTAGGCAGAAAATAAACCAAAATGATACACAACCCACTTTCAACTTCAAAATGCTACAATACAGAGTACCCAAAGAGATTTTCCAAAGTAACATCCAGGTGAGAATCTAGTGCCAGCCTCATAAACCCCTAAATTAATAAAGAAGTAAATAAAAATCAACAATAAAGCAACATTTATTCAAAGGATGACATGTAAAAAGAAAAAAAAGAAGCCGGGCTTGGTGGCTCAGCCTGTAATCCCGCACCTTGGAAGGCTGAGGTGACTGGATTGCCTGAGCCTGCGGGTTCGAGACCGGCCTGAGCAACTTGGTGAGACCTCATCTATATAACAAATCAAACAATTAGCCGGTGTGGTAGCATGCCTGTAATTCCAGCTACTTGGAAGGCTAAGGCGGAAGGTTTGCTGGAGCCCCAGCAGGTCGAGGCTGCAGGGGCCCGGAAGCAGCCACTGCACTCCAGTCTAGGTGACAGAGTGAGACTCCAACTAAAAAAAAAAAAAAAAAAAAAGAAAGAAAGCAACAACCCAGGCACAGTAGCTTATGCCAGTAAACTCAGCACTTTGGGTGGCAGAGGCGAAAGGATTGCCTGAGCCCACAGGTTTGAGACCAGCCTGGGCAACATACATGGTGAGACCTCGTCTCTATAATAAACCAAAAATTAGCTGGGTGTGGTGATGCATGCCTGTAGTTCCAGGTACTGGGAAGGCTGAGCCTGAGGTGGAAGGATGGTCTGAGCCCAGAAGGTTGAGGGTGTGGTGGCCATGAGAGTGCCACTGCACTCCAGCCAGGGTGACAGAGTGAGACCCTGACTCAAAAAAAAAAAAAAAAAAATTTAAAAAATTTAAAAAAAAAAATATAAAATATATATATATATATGAAATCTTAAGTTTTAAAGTATCTTGGAGAGCTTGGAGAGGGGGGAAACAGGACTGGCAGTAGTGGGAATCTGCCTGGGGGGGGCACACCTCATCAACAAGGGTACCTGCATAATGAACATTGTATATCTAATCCTGAAATGTACCCTACATCTTCAAAATAAAATTTAAAACTTTTTTTAATTAAAGTAACTTCTACTGCAAATTTGGACTCTTTTTTGATGCCACAAATAAGATAAATCCTATCTATGATCTACTATTAGCAAATCTGGAAAAATTTCAAGAAAATAAAGACTATACCCAGATTCAGAAAATATTCTTCAACTCTAAATGGCTTATGCTTAGGAAACATATTAAATGATGTAGAGGTATAGTGATTATGTTACCTCATCTCAAGCATCAACATGTTATGCCAGTGTATTCCAGGAACATGCAACACTGCAATCAGGAGTCTCCCTTGGGTATTAACTGACAGTTAAACAGCATCTCTTGACAGTACTATTCAAATATATTACCCAGCCAGGCTCGATGGCTCAGCCTGTAATCCCAGAACTTTGGGAGACCGAGGCAAGTGGACTGCCTAAGTCCATGGGTTCAAGACCAGCCCGGAGAACTTGGTAAGAACTCATCTCTACAACAAATCAAAAATTAGCCAGGCATGGTAGCGCGTGCCTGTAGTTTCAGCTACTTGGAAGACTGAGGAGGAAGGATCACCAGAGCCCAGAAGGTCGAGGCTGCAGTGGCCATGAGTGTGCTGCACTCCAGCCTGGGCGACAGAGTGAGACTTCAACTCAAAAAAATAAAACAAAACAAAACAAAAAAAACAAATATATTGCCTTACACTAAATTCCCACAGTAAAGTTCAAATTTGTATCTATTTCCAGTCTCAAGATCTTCCTGTAGCTAACTGTTTTTTAACTGGCATGTGGACAAATAAGCACCAAGTGTTACGTGTAAACCTTTAATCTATTTTGGAGATGTCTGTAAATGTCTGCAAGACCACTTCTGGCACATATTCCGGCCAGAACCCTGTTTCCATACATTTTTTCCTTGCTTTTTCCCTGTAATCCTAACACATCATCTATCTTCTTAATCTTTAACTAAATCTCTTGTAAAAAGCAGACATAATTTCATAACAATGTCATCTGATATCTGAGATATTTAGGAAATCAACCTGTAATGGATACAGAAGGATTAGTCTGTGCTTCAAGCACTATTCTAGGGCAGTCAACCTGAAACTAGTTTGTCTTTGGCATTCCTAGTAGTTATAACCAATATGTATTTCCTATATACATGTTATATAGAATATTCAGGATCAGGCAGAGGAATTACTCTAAAAGTGCTTTTACAGTGGTGCACTCAGGATATCAGACCTAGCCCAAGGAAACAGTAAAGGGAATGGAGAGCAGATTCCTCAGTAAGACTTGACAACCAACGGAAAATGAAAGATAAGAAGACAGAAGTCAGGATAACTCCCAGGTTTATAATTTGGGCAACTGAATGACTAGCAGCATCATTAACCAAGAAAGGAAAATGAGGTGGTCACATGAACAGAAGACAGTAAAGATAGCTGAGAAATAACAAGCATGAAGGAGAAACAGGATGCCTTGTAAGGCAAAGAAAGAGAGTGTCAAGAACATGGCACGATGGTCTAAAAGGTTCACAATGCATTTAGCAAATTAGAAACTATGCCAGAGGATAGATACAACTTCAGCGAGTAGAAGAAGCAAAAGTAAGACATTGTTGGGGGGATGACTAGAAAAATCAAGGCCAAAAAAAGGAGTGTGTGAAGTGTTGGAAACAATATAGAAGAACTTTGCTAAATCAAAGGTTCATGTAGTAGAAGACAAGAAAGGAAAGTCTGAGTCAAGGGCTTTGAATCCCAGATTTTATTTTTGGATTTTATTCTGTAAACAGGAGAAGAAAGCTATATAGCTTTTTTTTTTCTTTTTAAAACAACTTTCTGAACTCTTTTGGATGACAGGGTACAATGAGGAATAACAAAAGCTAAGGGAGGACGAACTATTAAAAGGTCTTAAAATATCTAAACATAGTAATGAGGACCTAAAAAAGATTGGCAGTAGCCAAAGTAAAAATGAAGTGATATGAGTGTTAAGAGTGCCTTCTGTGTGCTAATAAAAGCTATCAAGCTGAGGACCCCTGGATAGCCTCAGGATGCAGCTGAATATCAGAAACACTAGGGTCATGATTAAAAGGCATAGGAGGCTGGGCTCTGCAGCTCAGCCTGTAATCCCAGCACTTTGGGAGGCCTAGGCGAGTAGATTGTCTGAGCACACATGAAGACCAGCCCAGGCAACTTGGTAAGACCTCGTCTCTACAATAAAAAATTAGTGGGGTGTGGTAGCTCACACCTGTAGTTTCAGCTACCTGTAAGGCTGATGCAGAAGGATAACCAGAGCCCAGTAGGTTAACTCTGGGGTGGCCGTGAGCATGCATGCCACTGCACTCCAGCCTGGGTGACGGAGTGAGAGTCCAACTCAGGGGAAAAAAAAAAGGCATAGGAGATGTAGTGAAGCCTTCATAAAAGGTCATAAGGACAGGATTACGCTGGGCACGGTGGCTCAAGCCTGAAATTCCAGCACTTTGGGAGTCAGAGGCTAGAGGATTGCCTGAGTCCAGGGGTTCGAGACCAGCCTGAGCAACATGGTGAGACCTTGTTTCTACAATAAATCAAAAAATCAGCCAGGCATGGTGACACATATCTGTGGCTCCAGCTACTTGGAAGGCTGAGGCAGAAGGATCACCTAAGCCCAGCAGTTGGAGACTGCTGTGGCCATGAGCATGCCATTACACTCCAGCCTGGGTTACAGAGTGATACTCTGGCTCAAAAAAAAAAAAAAAGAGCCAGGCTCGGTGGCTCAGCCTGTAATCCCTCGCCTTTGGGAGGCTGAAGTGAGTGGACTGCCTGAGTCCGCGGGTTCGAGACCCGCCTGGGCAGCGAGACCTCATCTCTACAATAAATCAAAAAAATCAGCTGGGCGTGGTAGCGCATGCCTGTAATTCCTAACTTGGAAGGCTGAGGCAGAAGAATCGCCGGAGGTTGCGGTGGCCGGGAGCGGCCACTGCACTCCAGTCTGGGCGACAGAGTGAGACTCCAACTCAAAAAAAAAAGGCAGGGCTTAGTGACTCACGCCTATAATAAATATCAGCACTTTGGTAGGCCAAGGTGAGAGAATGACCTGAGCCCAGGGATTCGAGACCAGCCTGGGCAACTTGGTGAGACCTCAACTCTACAATAAATCAAAAACAGAAAAAAAGAACAGCATTCAGAATGCTTCTAGATTGCTTGATGAACACATGGAGGTACCTGGAAAGTGTGGCATGTCCAAAAAAGGCATGGACGCTCTGCACCCGTTTCCATGTGCCCTGCCCTATTTACCTCTTTTATCTGGCTATTCATCTATACTCTTTGTAATATGCTGTATAATAAATGGGTACATGTTGGTAAAGTGTTTCCCTGAGCTCTATGAGCTGCTGTAGCAGAATAATTGAACCCAAGGCGAGAGTCATGGGAACCTGGATTTACAGCTGGTCAGTCATAAGCACAGGTCACACCTGGAGCTTGCAACTTAAGTGGGGGGCAGTCTTGTGGGACTGGGTCCTTATCCTGTATATACAGGTAGACAGTGTCGGATATGAATTTAATTATAGGACACTCAGTTGGTGTCCACTGGAGAATCTAGTGTCGGAATTGCTTGGTGTGTGGGGAAACAACCCCAGCACACCTAGTGTCAGAAGTGTTGTGTTGAGTGGTATATGAGAATAGAAAAAATATTTTGTTTTTTTCTTATCTTCTAATATTATACCAAATATTCCACTATTATTATATGACCATACTCATCACATTGTGATTGGAAGTCCAAAATCACTGGTCAAAGGAAAAAGTCAAGCTAGAGAACTAAGTCACTGCCTTCCTTTTATTCCCAAACAGATAACTAATTTCACATGCTGACTTTATCTTATGTAAAATGTAGACTTACTGAGTGTCAGACAAATAAATGCATAATTGACTTTAACCCCCACTCCTCTCTTTCCTTTTTTTTTTGAGTTGGAGTCTCATTCTGTGACCCAGACTGGAGTGCAGTGGCCGCTCCCAGCCACTGCAGCTTCAACCTGCTGGGCTCCGGTGATCCTTCCACCTCAGCCTTCCAAGTAGCTGGAACTACAGGCACGCGCTACCACACTCGCCTAATTTTTTTTTTTATTATTGTAGAGATGAGGTCTCACCAAGCTGCCCAGGCGGGTCTTGAACCTGTGGGCTCAGGCAATCCACTCACCTCAGCCTCCCAAAGCACAGGATTACAGGCTGAGCCACCGGGCCCGGCTTCACTACTCTCATTTCACGGGTGGATTCCACCTGTGAAAAGAGAGGAGTGGGGGTTAAATCAAAGCCTCACAAGAATGAAAACACTTACCTCATTGCCTGCCCTCCTCATTTTTTTCCCTCTTCCTCCTTCCCCTCCTGCCCATTCTTACCTCCTTTACCCCTTTAAATATTGAAGTCCTCAAAACCCTTTTTGGGAAAAAAGCACAAGACACAGATGCTAGTGTAACTTGTGTTTCTTTTTTCTGGCCACATCCTCAACCTTGGCAAAATCTCTAAACTGACTAAGGTGTGTCTGTCACTTTTTGGTTTACAGTTATCATACTCATTTGTAGACTGGGACTTTCTCTTACACAGTCTCCCATTACTAGCACCAACAAGCCAGGAACACAGGAAGTGGCAAAAAAAAAAAAGTTGTTGAATTATAACAGAACTCAGTAACTGATCAGATGTAGAAGTGAGACTTAAAGATACTGCAGAGAAAACTAAGTAATTTATAAGACAGTGATAGAGAAAACACTAATGGAGAAGTCGAGAGATCCTTCTGCCTCAGTCTTCCAAATAGCTGGAAATATGGGCATGCGCTACCACACCCACCTAATTTTTTTATTTATTATAGAGAGAAGTCTCATAAAATTGCCAAGACTGGTCTTCAACTCCTGGACTCAGAAAATCCTCTGGTCTCTGCCTCCCAAAGTGTTGGGATTACAGGCATGAGCCACAACACCCAGTCAAAACTACAGTTTTAAACTGATAAAATTCGCCCACTCTCTACTAGGAAATAATGGGGAGAAGTGTTCAACATCTCTACCCACTAGCTGTGGTTTTCATTTGAAAGAAGAAAATACATAAGGACATATAGATGATAATGATGGATACTAGGTATATAGATTAGGATAAAATTTCGTTTGTGCCAGGCTCCGTGGCTCAGCCTATAATCCCAGCACTTTGGGAGGCCAAGTCGAGTGGACTGCCTGAATCTGTGGGTTCGAGACCAGCCTGGGCAACTTGGTAAGACCTCTTCTCTACAACAAATTCTTTTAAAAATTATATATACAGCCGGGTTCGGTGGCTCAGCCTGTAATCCCGCGCCTTTGGGAGGCTGAGGTGAGTGGATTGTCTGAGCCTGCGGGTTCGAGACCCGCCTGGGCAGCGAGACCTCATCTCTACAATAAAAAAAAAAAATCAGCCGGGCGTGGTAGCGTGTGCCTGTAATTCCAGCTACTCGGAAGGCTGAGCAGAAGGATCCCCGGGAGCCCAGCAGGTCAAGGCTGCGGTGGCCGGGAGCGGCCACTGCACTCCAGTCTGGGCAACAGAGTGAGACTCCAACTAAAAAAAAAAAAAAAAAAAAAAAAAAAAAAAAAATCTTGACCAGACAGTCCCTCCAGCTATCACTCTGTGTTTCAGCTTCACTTTATAAGTTCTCTCTTAACCCACTCCAATCAAATTTTTACCTCCATCACTAAACCAGAAACAACTTGTTACGGTCACCAATGATTCTCTTTTTTGTTTCTTTGTGTGTGTGTGTGTGTGAGTCGGGATCTCCCTCTGTCATCCAAACTGGAGTGACAGCCTCGACCTTCTGGGCTCAAGCGATCCTTCCACTTCAGCCTCTGGAATAGCTGGAACTACAGGTACATGCCACCATGCCTGGCTAATTTTTTTATTTTTTTCTAGAGATGAATCCTTGCTATGTTATCTAGGCTGGTCTCAAACTGGACTCAAGCAGTCCTCCCAATTCAGTCTCCCAAAGTGCTGGGATTACAGGCGTGAGCCACCTCTCCCAACCACTAATGATTTTCACATTGCTGAAACTAACAGTCACCTCTTAGTCCTCGATCTAATAGCATCTGACACAGCTGAGTACTGAGTCCCTCCTTCTTAAAACATCTCACTTGGCTTTATGGAAACTACTCACTCTTAATTCTCCTTCATGGGGTGTTTCTTTGTCTCGCTTGCTAGTTTCTCTCTCTCTCTCTCTGAAAACATTACAGGATTCCAAGGCTAAGTCGTGGGATTTCTTCAGTCAGGTTAACTACCTAAATGATTTTAAGCAGTCTCATGGCATTAAGTACTATCTCTCTGACAATAACTGAAAATGTGTATCTTCCAGCCCAGAAATCTGCCCTGAACTGCAGACTCATGTATATCCAGCTATCTACACAATACCTCTACTTGAATTGCCAACTTAATATGTCCAAAATTAAACTCATTATTTCCCCCCCAAAACCTAATTCTTCTGTAGTCTTACTCATCTTATTAAACATCCATTCATCCAGTTGTTCAAGTCAAAGGCCACAACCCACATTCAATCCATCATCAAATTGTGGGCTCTGCCTTCAAAATATATACACAGTGTGAGCACTTCTCCCAATCCCTGCCTAAAATCACCATCATCAGTCAGGCTCGATAGCTCAGCCTGTAATCCCAGCGCTTTGGGAGGCCAAGGTGAGTGGATTGCCTAAGCCCGCGGGTTCAAGACCCACCCGGGCAACTTGGTGAGACCTCATCTCTACAATAAATCAAAAATTAGCTGGGCGTGGTAGCGCATGCCTGTAATTCCGGCTACTTGGAAGGCTGAGGTGGAAGGATCGCCGGAGCCCAGCAGGTCGAGGCTGCGGTGGTGGGAGTGTGCCACTGCACTCCAGTCTGGGTGAGAGTGAGACTCCAACTCAAAAAAACAAACAAACAAAAAAAATCACCATCATCTCCCACACAGGATTATTGCTGCAGCCTGCTAAATGATATTATTATGTCCCATTCTCTAAATAGCAGCCTAGAAGTCCATTTAAAACATGTCAGGTCAGGCGCGGTGGTTCAAGCCTATAATCCTAACACTTTGGGAGGTAGAGGTAAGAGAATTGCCTGAGTCCAGGGGTTCGAGACCAACCTGGGTAACTGAGAACTCATTTCTACAATAAATCAAAAACTTAGACAGGCATGGCGGTGCATGTTTGTAGTTCCGGCTACTTGGAAGGCTGAGGTGGAAGGATCGCCGGAGCCCAGCGGGTGGAGGCTGCAGTGGCCATGAGCATCGAGGCTGCGGT
This sequence comes from Cephalopachus bancanus, assembly GCA_027257055.1. Classification (NCBI taxonomy): domain Eukaryota; kingdom Metazoa; phylum Chordata; class Mammalia; order Primates; family Tarsiidae; genus Cephalopachus; species Cephalopachus bancanus. The sequence continues at coordinate 17,783 of JAPVLO010000113.1, read as the reverse complement.
GGCCATGAGTGTGCCACTGCATTCCAGCCTGAGCAACAGAATAAGACTCCAATTTTAAAAAAAAGTAAAACAAGTCAAAACTCTCCAGTGGGATCCCACCTTTAGAGTAAAAGCCAGTGTCAATGGCCTACAAGGTCACATATGATCCCACATTTCCCCAACCCACCTCACTGACCTCATTTTCTACCAATAATTCCCCTCAATATCTCCACTAACTTACTTGACACTCCTAGAACAGATAGAGCAAGCTTCAGCCACAGAATCTTTGACATTAAATACTATCCAGTTCTATCTTTATCAAGTACTCTCTCTCCTAATATCTGCACAGATCACACATCTCACTTCTTCAACAACTCTACAAAAATACTAGTTATCATTAAGACCTTCCCTAACCACCTTATGCAATAAAACACCAGCACTCTCCCTAACATGCTCTTTTCATTGCTTTATTTTTCTACACTGCAACATAACAGCTGACATTACATATATACTTTTTTTATTTTCTGTATCTTAGAGCATAAGTTCTAACAAAGGTCGAAACTTATTTTGTTCACTGAATTATTTCCAGTTAGTACTCAGAGGACATTTGTTTTTTTTTTTTTTTTTTGAGTTGGAGGTCTCACTCTGTTGCCCCAACTGGAGTGCAGTGGCCACTCCAGGCCACCACAGCCTCGACCTGCTGGGCTCCGGCAATCCTTCCGCCTCAGCGTTCCAAGTAGCTGGAACTACAGGCGCGCACTACCACGCCCGGCTAATTTTGGATTTGTTGTAGAGATGAGGTCTCGTCAAGTTGCCCAGGCAGGTCTCGAACCCACAGGCTCAGGCAATCCACTCACCTCAGTCTCCCAAAGGCGCAGGATTACAGGCTGAGCCACCAAGCCTGGCTCAGAGGACATTTCTTGAATGGATGGATGAATGAATGAGGAAAATTCAGACTAAGGATCTAGTCTCACAGCCAGGATTAAGGAAATTTACAGTGTAGAACTTCTCAAGTCCTAGACAAACATGACTGCAAAAGAGGTCACAACAGCCGGGCTCGGTGGCTCAGCCTGTAATCCCGCGCCTTTGGGAGGCTAAGGTGAGTGGAATGCCTGAGCCCGCGGGTTCGAGACCCACCTGGGCACGTGAGACCTCATCTCTACAATAAATAAAAAAAAAATTAACCAGGCGTGGTAGCGCGCGCCTGCAATTCTGGCTACTCGGAAGGCTGAGGCGGAAGGATCACCGGAGCCCAGCAGGTCGAGGCTGCAGTTGCCGGGAGCAGCGACTGCACTCCAGTCTGGGCGACAGAGTGAGACTCCAACTCAAAAAAAAAAAAAAAAGAGGTCACAACAATGGCCTGCAACTCTAAGAGTTCAGCCTTTTGCCCTCTTCCTGTATTATCTTAACTTGCATTTGCTCAGGTGCAACTGTAGCTGATGCCAATAATAAATAAGGGTTGAAAAGTCCACACTATTCCTAAAATGAGAAAAATATACTTGAGAGAATGTTTTTAAATAAAAAAGAAGAAAAGGATAGTCATCCCTGCCTCCCTACCACTTAAAAAGAAATGCCACCTGGATGTTGCCTGTAAAGTGGCCTACCAACTCTGACCAAAATATCACCAAGCCCATTCTATACACTTAAATAGCTATTATGAAAATTATCGCTTTTTCTGAGCTAAGATCCTCAGAGGAAATTATAACTCCCAGCTCTAACACTGGTTGCCAAGACTTAATGGTCAGAAAAAGCTCTCAAATTTCCCTAAAGCACTCAGGCTGCAACCAAATATCATTAATATGATGACAACAACAATTCAAAGTAACTTCTGGTGTCTGCCTTGCTTCGTTGTCCCTAGAGTATACACTAAGGGCTCAGTCTTCAAAGATTTTGATATCTTGGTGTATCTTGCTGTATCTTGCTTTGGTTGGGGGGAAGGCAAGCAATTCAAAGAAACAATACTGGACTTAATTCTGCATTTTAAAGAGAGGTTGAATGCTGGGGAACAGAAAGCACCTAAGAAATAGGGTGTCAGCTGGGCTCAGTGGCTCAGTCTGTTTTGTTTTGTTTTGAGTTGGAGTCTCACTCTGTTGCCCAGACTGGAGTGCAGTGGCCGCTTCCGGCCACCACAGCCTCGACCTGCTGGGCTCCGGCGATCCTTCCGCCTCAGCCTTCCAAGTAGCCGGAACTACAGGCGCGCGCTACCACGCCCAGCTAATTTTTGATTTATTGAAGAGATGAGGTCTCGCCAAGTTGCCCAGGTGGATCTCGAACCCATGGGCTCAGGCAATCCACTCACCTCAGCCTCCGAAAGGCACGGAATTGCAGGCTGAGCCACCGAGCCCGGTTAGTGGCTCAGTCTGTAATCCCAGTACTTTGGGAGACCCAGGCGAGTGGATTCCCTGAACCTGCGGGTTTGAGACCAGCCCAGACAACTTGGAGAGACCTCGTCTCCACAATAAATCAAAAACTAGCAGGGGGTGGTAGTGCGTGCCTGTGGTTCCAGCTACTTGGAAAGCTAAGGTGAAAAGATCGCCAGAGCCCAGCGGATCGACACTGGGGTAGCCATGAGCATGCACTCTAGCCTGGGCTACGGAGTGAGACTCTGATTCAAAATAAATAAATAAATAAAAATAAAAGAAATGGGGTGTCCCCTGGGCTTTTCAATGCCAGACACTAAAACAGATCACTGAAGAACCAAAACCCTGAGATGTCCAGCATTCCTCAGCTAAAGAGCCATGCTTTGCATCTCCCATTCCCACACACAGAACTGAAGATATGGGGCAAGAGGTCATGCCAAATTGAACAGCTGGGAGCAGTGAAGGGAGGAGCAGGGTGGTAACAACTATCAAAACAAAGGGAAGCGAGAAAGCTTTTTCTCTTTTACACTTCCCACTGTCCTTAGCATGAACAAAACTAGGCAGATGAAAACTGTGCAGAAGGCAGAGAATCAGAGGGTAAGGATGTCCTGAAGCAAATGACAGTAGAAAAAATCAAGAGTAAATTCCTTTTCTAAGGGATTCTTTGAAAAATAAATAAAGGAAGTAAGTTAGGAAATGACCAAGGAAGTTTAAACCAAGCCCCCTTGACTTACATAACCACAGAACCATGCAAAGAGAACAGAGATTTATCTGTGGCATTTTTAAGACCAACAATCCCCAAAGATGACCCAACCATATTCAAACTAAGCTACTCATCAACATGGAAAAGTAAACAGGTGAAAAAACAGCTCTCATGGATGCAACCTTTAGGAATCCCAATGGCTCCAAACCTTAATACAATCAATCAGAAGTGTTTAAAGGTAGAGAAGTAGGCCGGGTTCAGTGGCTCAGACTGTAATCCCAGCACTTTGGGAGGCTAAAGTGAGTGGACTGCCTGAGCCTGCGGGTTCGAGACCCGCCTGGGCAACTTGGTGAGACCTCATCTCTACAATAAAATCAAAAAATTAGCCGGGCGTGGTAGCTCACGCCTGTAGTTCCAGCTACTTGGATGGCTGAGGCGGAAGGATTGCCGGAGCCCAGCAGGTCGAGGCTGCGGTGGCCAGGAGCGGCCACTGCACTCCAGTCTGGGTGACTGAGTGAGACTCTAACTCGAAAAAAAAAATAAACAAAGGTAGAGAAGTAACTCTGAGACCCTTCCAAAGCAATTAACTCAGCAAAGAAGAGCTAAAAACTTAGATTACATCAGAGATTCCTGATTGGTCAGTTCACTTAAAAAGAAAGGAGTGTTCTGATTGGTTGGTCTCAAAAAGCTGAGTCATACCTCAGCATCAGTACCTATTACAAGCAGAAATTAGGAGGAAGGACAGAATACTATGAAAAAGGTATGGAGGCAGGTGGGGAGGGAGCAAATCAGTAATAAAGGAAAGACAATTTACCTCTACACAACACCTGCCATCAGCTTATAACATTAGGGCACACTCATCAGAATTGTTTGTAGCCTGGAGTGGCATTCTATATACTCACTTCTTTTTTTTTTTTTTGAGTCGGAGTCTCACTCTGTCGCCCAGACTGGAGTGCAGTGGCCGCTCCCGGCCACCGCAGCCTCGACCTGCTGGGCTCCGGCGATCCTTCCGCCTCAGCCTTCCGAGTAGCCGGAATTACAGGCGCGCACTACCATGCCCAGCTGATTTTTTTTGATTTATTGTAGAGATGAGGTCTCGCTGCCCAGGCGGGTCTCGAACCCGCGGGCTCAGGCAATCCACTCACCTCAGCCTCCCAAAGGCGCGGGGTTACAGGCTGAGCCACCGAGCCCGGCTTATACTCACTTCTATGTTAATTCTTTCCTCCCCTCTGCTCCCTTGCTGATAGCTCTTACCCATCCTCTCTGACAGCTGTCACATTCTAGAGTTCCTTCCTCCACTCACTTTTTGATTTTGGTAATTTGGTGTTTCTGAGTTCAGCCTCTCATCCTCTTCTTGTATTACTATTATTTTTTTTTTTTTTTTGAGAAAGCAAGATTTATTGAGAGGAGAGAAAAACTCCCACAGTGGGAGGCAACCTGAAGGGGTTGCCGACTTCCTGTATTATCTTAACCTGTATTTGCTCAGGTCTTCCACTCAGTCCCTGTCCTTGACAAACACACAATCCTGTTGAGGAGACAGATGTCACTAGATTAGGTACAAGACATCACAGTGAATGTTATGAAAGCAATATAGCCAAGTGCTGTGAGCACATAATATCTGTCATTACCCACTTGGTATCTTCCAAATCAACACTCTACTTTCCCACTCTCTTGTAAATCAGTTGCTAAATACTATATCCTTCCAAAATATCCTCTGATCTCCACTTCCACCTCACAGTTTAGGCTTCATTTTTCTTTTTTTTTTTTTCTTTTTTTTTTCTTTTGAGTTGGAGTCTCACTCTGTCACGCAGACTGGGTGCCCTGGCCGCTCACGGCCACCACAGCCTCGACCTGCTGGGCTCCGGCAATTCTTCCGCCTCAGCCTTCCAAGTAGCTGGAACTACAGGCATACACTACCACATCCGGCTAATTTTTGATTTATTGTAGAGATGAGGTCTCACCAAGTTGCCCAGGCAGGTCTCGAACCCGCGGGCTCAGGCAATCCACTCACCTCAGCCTCCCAAAGGCGCGGGATTACAGGCTGAGCCACCGAGCCCGGCTTAGGCTTCATTTTTCATATGACCTATTTCAACCACTTCCTGTCATACACACAATTCAATATATTTTCACACTGTCAGATCAGCCATCTCCCTAAAAGAGTTAAAATACAATATGCTCCTTTGCTTTGCAACACCTAATATACTTTCAATGTTTAAGAGATGAAATCCAAATCTCATTAGCAAAGCAAGTAAGATAATACTTTTGAAATAGAATCTTTTAAAAGCAGGTAAACTGAGTTCCAGTTCCAATGCATACTACCTACATTACCTTTGGCAGGTCACCTTATGTCTCTAAATTTCCACATCCATAAAAGGAGGATACCAAAAGAACCTACTAGGGTTGCACTGAGGATTAGGTAAGAAACTCCATGCCAAGTACCAGCACAAAACCCAGAACTCAATGTTAACTACTATCCTGAGCTGTCTCTACCTAAAATGGCTCACTCCCCAAAGGGAGCAGATAACCAAAGTTTGTTTTCATGTATTTTATTTTTATTCATTTACTTTTTTAGAGACAGGGTCTTACTCTGTTGACCAAGCTGGAGTGCAGTGATGTGATCATAGCTCACTGCAGTCCTGAGCTCCTACTAGGCTCGAGGGATTCTCCCACCTCAGCCTCCCAAATAGCTGAGACTACAGGTATGCACTACCACACCCAGTTGATTTTTTTTCTTTATCGAGATGGGATCTAACTAGGCTGCCCAGTCTTCATATATTTTAGAATGATTAACAATAAGAGTTAAATCAGAAACAACTTTCTGGTTAATCCTGAACAAAGACTTCAGCTAACCAATATACTGCTGTCATAAAAATGTTAGTTTGTCTAAAATTTACCATACTTGGCCAGGCACGGTGGCTCAGCCTGTAATCCCAGCACTTTGGGAGGCCAAGGCAAGAGGATTGCCTGAGCCCGGGGGTTCAAAACCAGCCTGGGCAACTTGTGAGATGTCTCTATAGTAAATCACAAAATAAATAAATAAATAAATAAAATTTACCATAATTTATTGAGAAAACAAGTACCCATTTGTATATAAAAAATTACTTTGTTTTTCTATTCGTGGTCGGGGGGGGAAAAACTCATTTATAATAATGTAGTTTACTATAATATAAAATCCACATAAAGGAAATTTGATCTCAACTGCATATATAACTTGCTAAGATATACACATATACCAAAATGAACTCTAGAAGCTTAAGAAAATAAAAGTATGCATTAGATAGTGGCATGACATTAAAAAAAAAAAAATCACACAATGTTTTACATCAGTGACTTTTTACTTGTTTTTTGTTTTTGTTTGAGTCAGAGTCTCACTCTTATTTCCTGCTACCCAGCCTGGAGTGTAGAGGCACAATCACAGTTTACAGCAGCCTCGACCTCCTGGGCTCAAACGATTCTTCTGCATCATCCTGTAGCTGAGATTACAAGAGCATGCCACCATGCCCAGCTAAATTTTTTATTTTTCTAGAGATGAGGTGCTATGTTGCCTAGGCCCTACTCTCAAACTCCTGGGCTCAAGCAATCCTCTCACCTTGGCCTCCCAAAGTACTGGGATTACAGGAATGAGCCACCACGTCCAACAGTGATTTTTAATAATATAGAAACCACAAAGCCTACACGAAAAATAAAAATCAGAAATATTTTTCAAAAGATTAATATATTTAACAAAAATAATAATGAAAATTGGTGAGAAGATTCCAGTAAATTATGGGCAAATGATGAACAAAGAAGAAAATAAAACTAGAAAAATACTGCATTTGCTTTTCCATTATAACTGTGATGTTAGACTAGTAGTAATCTTATGTTCACTTTTAAAAAACAAACTTAAAAACAACCTGTAAATATGGTAGAACTCTCAAACAAACTCTGCTTAGGTAAAGGTAAACTGATACCTTTCAGAAGTAAATCTGATAATATTTTTCAAAATTAACAAAACCCTTATACCCTCCAACATTGTAATACCCTCCACCCTGGACCTCTACCCTAAAGAAGAGCAATAACATGAGCAATAACAACTATATCCTGACTGCATTACTTGCAAAATGGTAAGCAATGTAGTTGTCCATTAAGAAATAAATAGTAACTCATCTCACTGTAATACTGTACAATAATCTTAAGGTAGAAAACTATAGCAAAAAGGAAATAAAGGCAAATATTAAATATTATATTTATGCTTTGATTATAGTATAATGTCACGTAGCTATGATAAAAAATAAGTAGAAAGTTTGTTTTGATTTTTTTTTTAATTTCTTCGACCACTAAGTTGTTTGTAAAATAAAAAGCCTGTTGAAATTGTTCAGGCCCACCACACTAGTACACATTTAAAAACTGACTTTTCAGAGGCATCCCCATAACCATTTTTTATCCCTCCCAAAAAATCACATAAAAGTAATAGGCTCTTCTCACATACAGACAAGCCATACATGTAACTTTAGCCATGCTATTAGCCAGCTGTAACCTTATTATATTAAAATCTCATTTTACCATCTAAAACATAACCGTATGGGGTCTCCATATGGTGATCAGAAGCCACTTGTTATGGGGCATCTGGAGAGAGGGCCTCAAGCACTGAAGTTAAAACTATCTGGCTGAGTGAAATGATAAAAGATTAGCTTTCTCCTATACTCCCAAATGAACGATCATGTTTCTCAGCCACTCAAGTGCTCTAAGTCCCTAGGAGTGGCAGCTATATATTCAAGGAAGGAAAAGGTACAAGCAGATTTGCTGTCCCTTTTTTGAAAAATTGGCAATTTCTTCATTTTCTCCCAAAGTACCATGAGGTCAAATACACAAGCATGAGGTCAGGAGATGTGAGATACAGGTGAGTACAAGTAACCTCAAACAAGTTATTTGCCTTTTCAGGCTAGACTTGTTTAATGGTAAAATTTTTATAGTTGAACCAAATAATTTATTAATTCTTTCAAGTTCAATTTTTATTATTCATTTAATAGATCCCTTTTTGAATACTAACCTCATCTCCCACAATCCCCATTCAAATTGTAAAACAATCAAGATTTAGAATTAGAAATCCCATTCAGCAAATTTTTTTTTGAGTTGGAGTCTCACTCTGTCACCCAGGCTGAAGTGCAGGGGCACGCTCACAGCCACCACAGCCTCAACCTGCTGGGCTCCGGCGATCCTTCCACCTCAGCCTTCCAAGTAGCTGGAACTACAGGCACATGCCACCAAGCCTGGCTAATTTTTTGATTTATCATAGAGATGAGGTCTCACCAAATTGTCCAGGCTGGTCTTGAACCCCTGAGCTCAGGCAATTCTCTCACCTCAGCCTCCCAAAGTGCTGGGATTACAGGCGTGAGCCACTGCAACCAGTCAGCAAATTTTTTTAATTTGGAAAAAAATTTAGAATTAGGAGACTAGGGGCCACAGTGAAATACACAGATGGTCAAATGCTCTGGACTGTAATCCTAGCTCTGTCCCTTTCCACCTGCATGACCTTGAGCAAATTACTACACTTCAAAATAAAGTCTCAGGAGCAATAAAGTAATTTTCCAGTCATAACTAGAGTTTCATTTCTAACAAGCCAACAATTTTTACTTCATTCCTGGATATCTGAAAGTACCTTGTGCATTCATCTTTTCTAAATGTTCTGATATTGAATGAGGCAGTCTAACATATTTTGCCTATCTTAAAATTATATTCAATAGCCGGGCTCGGTGGCTCAGCCTGTAATCCCACGCCTTTGGGAGGCTGAGTGGATTGCCTGAGCCCGCGGGTTCAAGACCCGCCTGGGCAGCGAGACCTCATCTCTACAATAAATCAAAAAATCAGCCGGGCGTGGTAGCGCATGCCTGTAATTCCAGGCTACTTGGAAGGCTGAGGCGGAAGGATCGCCAGAGCCCAGCAGGTCGAGACTGCGGTGGCCGGGAGCGGCCACTGTACTCCAGTCTGGGTGGCAGAGTGAGACTCCAACTCAAAAAAAAAAAAAAAAATTATATTCAAGACCAGAACCATTCCTCAAAAATGTATTTGGTAAACAGTTTTGGGGCACCTGTGCCACATAACTTGTGCTAGAGTTGCAAAGGTCCCTGCCCTTAAGAATCCCAAAAGCCTGGTGGGTGACAGACATATAAACAAATTACTAACTACCAACTGACAAATACTAACTGCAGAATGTATGAATCAGTCCCAACAAGAGATAAGATACCTGGACAAAGCTCAGAGGTGATCAATTAGCAAGGGCAAGCTGTTCAGTACATAGAGAAATATCAACAGAGGAACAATGTAAAACCACAAAGGAAGATGTCATCTTCAGAGAACTGCAAGCAGTCTTATATGGAGAGGGCGGGCATGATAGTACAAGACGAAACTAGAATGTAAAGAAATACCAGAAATTGTAAAGGGCTTTTAACTTCATCCATATAGACTACAGAAAGTCACTGAAAAGTCACTGAAGGACTTTTTTTTTTTTTTAAGGAAAATAGAGACCAGGTCTCGCTATGTTGCACAGGCAGGTCTTGAACTCCTAGGTTCAAGAGAGCCTCCTGCCTCAGCCATCCACTGAATAAACATGGATTTGAAAGTCCCTTCTTCTTCAGTAAAGTCAAGAGTTGAGTCAAGACAATAAACAAAAAAATGCAGGTCTAAATGTGGAAAGGTAGAAAAAATAATTTTTTTTAATGGAAAGTTCTTGCTCTCAGGATGGCTTCTAGCATTTTCTTAACTGTGGCATATTAATACAGTACAATGCTGAAGGCAGACAGTATGAATTATGGCTAAAGGATTCAAGAAAGTGTATATTATTAACCTAGAGATTATTTGAAGTCAATGTTGAGAATACTAAATAAAGCAACCAAATAAGAAAACCGTAGAAAGCTTTAATAAATTAAAAGAAGCATTAAAAAAACTTTGAAAAACTAAAAAATAAATTAAGAGAAGCAAACAATAGAGTACAAGAAGACTGACTTCAGGCAAAACAAACAGGAATGTCTGCATCTTTATCATATCCTGATTACAGACAATAAGCCATGTTTTGCACCTATTTTTTGCAGGAGAGTATCTTAAATTCCATTTGATTAAAGAAGAGCTGCCAATACTGAAGACACTTTAAACTAGCCTAAAAGATGTTTTTTCAAAACTAGTCAAATTAATAGATTCCGTGAATATTTTAATACTCAGGAAAAAAAGGAGAAAAGGAATGCCTTTTCAAGTGGCTATTTTGAAAAGCTCGAAGCTCAATTTCCCTCACCTATTAAAGTGAAACACCATCATTCCAACCTGAGGCTACTGAGTCCGTGCATCAGTAATTTCCACATTGCTAAGGCCTAGTCTGGGAACAGCAAGCTTAATTGGCTGGGTAGGTTACAAAAAGATGAATTTGCAATTATTGAAATTCAAACTCAAGTTTAGCCACCAAGGACCACCTCAAAGGAGTCATTTATCCTTTTACAGTAAAGACAGTAGGCGCATTAAAAATACATGCATGCATTAAAATAGCAAAGATCTAAAGAGAGGAGATCTGAACCCACAGTCACAAAGTGAGCCACCAAAGTTTTACATCAGGATGTGTTTTAGGGAGTGTCTTTGTTTTGGCCTAGTAATTTAAAAAGAAAAAAAATACCACTCATTCGGAGCGCCCTGGTACTTTCCCCTATCAACCCTCACTAACAACCAGGCTCTGAAATCACAGGGTTATCTCAGCCGCGCCCTGATTTCTCCTTAGAGAAAGACGGCAGCCCCTGCGGCCCGAGGTCCCCAGCGCGCTGTCACTGCCCGCAGGGCTGGTGCCCTCCCGCCTCCCAGCCCGCCCCGCCTCGGGCTGCTCGCGGGGGGTTCCAGAGGGTCACCCTGGAGGCTGGGAGGCCGCAGGGTGCTACATCCTCACCCCGGGAGCCCGGGTCTTCGCCCCGCCCCGGACTGCGCCCTTAGTCCTGGGCTGCCTCGGGCGCCCACCCGACCCCAGCCCCGACTCTGGCTTCGGCCCTGACCCCGGCTCTCACCGTGCGGAGGTCGCGCTGCCTCCTCGGCCGGGGCCCGACTGCGGGTCGCCCAGCGACCTGCGGGCCCGAGGACGGAGGGTGAGGCGAGGGCCGCCAGTCACATCCCTGCCGGCCCCTCCGCCCAACCCGCAGCAGCCAGCATTGCGACCACGGCCTGAGGGAGCGCCGGACTCCAAAGCCGCCGCGCCCCCTCCCACAGCCGGCACCCTCCTGGACTCCGCCCTCCAGGGCCGGTGTAACGCGCGCGCGCAGCCCCGCCCCCCGAATCGCTCTTGCGCAGGCGCAAACCCCACGAAGCTAGCCCTCCCCCCCCGTCCCCCACCCCTCCTGGCCCACTCCGGTCGCCTGACTCTGGCCTCATCCCACCTCTGGCCCCGCCCCTCCTCGCGTCAGCCTTCCTCAGGCTCCGCCCCCCGTTTCGGGACCCGCCTCCCCTCTGCTGACCTTGTCTCTCTGCCTCCTGACTCAGGTCTTAGCTCGGCCCACGCACTGACGCCAGTCATGCTGCTGACCTCACCTCTACCTGTCCGCCTGCCGCGATCAAACCTGTCAGCTCCTCCTCCAGACTCTGAAAAGTTAGAAGTGCTCTGAGCATTGAGTCTGATATAAGTCTCCCCTAACATTTTGTGTTGCATGTCCATGACTGTTCCCCGCCTTCCTGTTCTCTGGGGCATGACTAAGCCACATCACCTGCCTGCCACTGGAAAACACAGAATCTTGCAGAGGCCGAGGAGAAGGGGCACCCCCAAGTGTGAAGATTCGGAGCTACGCCATTTCTTTTGCCAGGAACCAGAGTCTTCCTTCTCTTTAGGGCTTCCATCACCCACAGGTCATGTCTTTCCCTTTCTTCCTCCAGTGCCAGTACTGCCCTTTAGATTCCTCACTCTGGAAGCCTTCTGCATCTAGCCAGTTGTTAAAGCACTGGAGCTGCCTTTATCTGGTTGATAAACTATCTGCTTTATGAAATCCTTGCCAGCCCCAACAGCTCGACTACAATAAATAACACTTAAAGAGAACTTCAATACCTGATTTGTATAGCCACATTTCATTCAATAATATACTTTCATATTTAGAAAGTGATGTGCAATTCTTCATATCAACCCCTAAGAATAAAAATTTAATTTCTTGGATACTAATGTAAACGTTGAGAAAGACTAAACCTAAATGCCGTACAATTTCTATGTGGATTAAGTGAGATCATGGCCGGGCTCGGTGGCTCAGCCTGTAATCCCGTGCTTTGGGAGACCGAGGTGAGTGAATTGCCTGAGGCTGCGGGTTCGAGACCCGCCTGGGCAACTTGGCGAGACCTCATTTCTACAATAAATCAAAAAAATTACCCGGGCGTGGTAGTGCACGCCTGTAGTTCCAGCTACTTGGAAGGCTGAGGCGGAAGGATCGCCCGAGCCCAGCAGGTTCAGGCTGCGGTGGCTGGGAGCAGCCACTGCACTCCAGTCTGGGCAACTGAGACTCCAACTCAAAAAAAAAAGTGAGATCATTAGAAAAGCAGACACAAGATGAAACACTTGAACAAACTCCTCAAGTACATCACTCAAAAGATGTGGACACCGAAATGTGCTTTGGGGTTTATGCCATCAGCTAAATTGAGATGGTTCAAGAGATGTCTCCCCACAGCTTGTCCTTGGGAGTTAGGGAAGATGTTACATTCTCTAGTTGCCATATGAAGATCTGGGAAAGAAACATCTATCAGTTCCCCAAACCAGGAAGAGCTATGCTTGTCTAAACTGCTAGATAGCTATCTTGTAATTCTCTGATTACTTGAGGTAATCATGCGTTCTCTTTTCTCTGGCAGTTATGAAGTACTAAATCACACTTCCCTTCCTCCTCCACAAAGGTAGAAGTCTTACTGGGTGCTGCATGTGAGCATTTCCCAGCTTCATCTAATTTTCCCTGTTTGTATTTGGTCTTTGTCCCAATTTCCTCATTTTCTCAGTTGTTGTCATGTCACATTGATTCTATTTCTGTTAGCTACTGTTTCAAAATGTACCCAGGGGATTTTAATTTCTAGAGATGACTGTGATGACACACGGGAGTCAATACATTGAATGAAGACTTTTTATCACCTGCATTTCCATCCACACCATACAGGGCCACAGGGAGATGCATCAGGTGTGATCAGCCCGCAGAAGCAGGAGTGAGGGGAAAATTCAGGCCAGGAATTTAATTTGGATTTCCGTGGGAAAAGAAAGACAGGGAAGGGAAAACAGCTTGGGATTGGCTAGTTTGAATAATGTCAGCAGACTCTGGGTTACAGGGATGGTCTCTTGTTGTCTAATAAAATATTGGCTTGGTGTGAGAGAGATAAAGAGGGAGATTGGGGTTATAAAGTTGGGATTCATTGGGCAATTTGTAATATGATTTTTACACATTTACAAAAGCTGGATTGCAGAGGAGGTATAAACAACTTTGGCTATTAGTTGTCCCTGTGATTAACAGATGACAAATAGAGGAATACAGAATTGAAGAAATCACAGAATGCCACTTCGAATTATATATTTTAAAGATTTAATACTAAAAATATAGGTCGGGGCCGGGCTCGGTGGCTCAGGCTATTAAGCCAGCACTTCGGGAGGCCGAGACAAGTGGATTGCCTGAGCCTGTGGATTCGAGACCAGCCCGGGCAACTTGGCGAGACCACATCTCTACAATAAAATACAAAATAGCCAGGCGTGATAGCGTGCATCTGTAGTTCCGGCTACTCGGAAGGCTGAGGTGGAAGGATTGCTGGAGCCCAGCAGGTCGACGCTGGGGTGGCCATGAGCATGCGTGCCACTGCACTCCAGCCTGGGCGAAGGAGTGAGACTCCAACTCAAAAAAATATGTATATATCTATGTCGGGCATAGTGGCTCATGTCTGTAATCCCAGGACTGTGAGAGACAGAGATAAGAGGATTGCCCAAACCCAGGGTTTCGAGACCAGTCTGGGCAACTTACTGAGACCTTGTCTCTACAATAAATTAAAAATTAGAGCCGGGCTCGGTGGCTCAGCCTGTAATCCCGCGCCTTTGGGAGGCTGAGGTGAGTGGACTGCCTGAGCCCCCGGGTTCGAGCCCTGCCTAGGCAACTTGGCGAGACCTCATCTCTACAATAAATCAAAAATCAGCCGATCATGGTAGTGCACGCCTGTAGTTCCAGCTACTTGGAAGGCTGAGGCGGAAGGATCGCCGGAGCCCAGCAGGTCGAGGCAGGTTGAGGCTGCGGTGGCCGGAAGCAGCCACTGCACTCCAGTCTGGGCGACAGAGTGAGACTACAACTCAAAAAAAAAAATTAGCTGGGTGTGATGGCACACGCCTGTAGTTCCAGCTGTTTGGAAGGCTGAGGCAGAAGGATTGCCTGAGCCCAGCAGGCCGAGGCTGTGGTGGCTGTGAGCGTGCCACTGCATTCCAGCCTGGGCAGTGAGACCCCAACTCAAAATATATATATATATCCCCTAAAATTCTGACCCTTGAGGCTTGAAGCCAGCTTATGACTGAAGTTAAGGGTGAGAGGACAAAAAAAAAATTGAGCAATGTTTCAAAAATTTTAGCATGCTTCAGAATCCCCTGGAGGGCTTGGTGCAACACAGATTGCTGGGGCCACACCCTCAGAGTCTGATTGAGTGAAGGGGAGGGGATAGAAATATACATTTCTAAGTTCCCAGAAAATGCCAGTTCCCTAGAGACCACTCTTTGAAAGCCACTGCACTAGGAAGCCTCTTCAACAATCATCCAAAGTGATGATGACCGTCTCCCAAGCACATTCTGTCACGTGAACAATTATCACAACTGTGGCAAACTTTACTACAGGCTAGGCAGGGGAGATAACAGCTGAGAAAACCAGGTCCAGCATGACCCAGCCCATGAGCTAGGAGAGTGAGATAGAAGATGAAGAATTAGAAGCAGGTGATATAAAATGCCATGATAGAAAGGTACATAGTTTGACCAAACTTCCTTCAGTTCTTTTGGATGGGCCCAAGGGTGTCAGCAAAGAGACAGGGAATCTTATCTTTTGTAATAACAGCTTGGAGCTTACTTGATAAGAAACAGGCTGGATTCAGTGGCTCATACCTTTAATCCCAGCACTTTGGGAAGCCAGGAGCTCAAGAGGAACCTAGGCAACAAAGCAAGACTCCTGTCCCTACAATAAAATAAAATGTTAGTTGGGCATGGTGTGGCACGTGGCTACAGTCCTAGCTACTTGGGAGAACCACTTGAGCCCAGGAGTTCAAGGTTGTAATGAGCTGTGATTGTACCACTGCACTCCAGACTGAGTGCCAGAGTAAGACCCTGTCTCCAAAGAAAACAAATAAGCAATAACACAATAAATAAATTAACAAACCATGTGATTGCCTGGAATGTGTGTGTATGGGGGTAAGGAGGAACTGTGGGGAAAGGAGTCCGATTTGCAGACATTTGTATGAATCTGTCTGGAATTTAGAGAAGAGTCAGTGACCATATTTATGCATTTTTACTACGACTTTTTTGTTAGATTAAAAAAGGTATCAGGCCAGGCTCGGTGGCTCAGCCTGTAATCCCAGCACTTTGGGAGGCCGAGGCAAGTGGATTGCCTGAGCCTGCAGGTTCGAGACCCGCCTGGGCAATTTGGCAAGACCTCATCTCTACAATAAATCAAAAATAAGTCGGGCGTGGTAGCGCTAGTCTGTAGTTCAGCTACTTGGAAGGCTCAGGCGGAAAGACTGCCTGAGCCCAGCAGGTCGAGGCTGCGGTGGCTGTGAGCATGCCACTGCACTCCAACCTGGGCAACAGAGTGAGACTCCGACTCTAAAAAAAAAAAAAAAAAAACCACTAAATAAAACAATAACAAGAAAAAAAAAAGAACAGCTTGAGCAACATGACTAGACCTCGACTCTACAAAAAATAAAATAAAAAATTAGCCAGGCATGGTAGCTCATGTCTGTAGTTCCAGCTACTTGGAAGGCTGAGACAGAAAGATTGCCTGAGCCCCGCAGGCTGAGACTGCAGTGGCTGTGAGCGTGTCACTGCTCTCCAGTCTCAGCAACAGAGTGAGACTAAGACTCAAAAACATAAATAAATAGATAAACATATAAATAAGGTATCTACATGCTATGGACTGGATGTTTGCATCCCCTCAAAATGTATGTGTTGAGATCCTAACCACCAAAGTGGTGTTTGAAAGTGTGGTCCTTCGTAAATAAGATTAGATGAAGTCATGAGAGTAGAGCCCTTATGTTGGGATTAGTGTCCTTATGAAAAGAGGAGATAGATCCATCTCTCTGATCTCCAGGTAAGGATCCAAAAGACAGCCATCAGCTGAAAGGACAGACGGAGAGTGGGAAGCCATTTTTGTGTAGTTCCTAAACCCTAACACAATAATGGGAAAGTAGAAACTGTGTCCTGGAGAAATGCATTCTTTAGGTAAAGATTAACTTTGCCGACTTTGTCATTCTAGAAACCCAAAAATCCCAAGCATGACCAGTATCAGTCCATTGTATAACTCCCTGAGGGTGGTGAGATCCGAGACTTGGTGCATGGTGACTAGGACCCTCCTCAGGTTCTCCAAGACACCAGCAAGTAGTCAACAAGGAAGTCACGGCAGTCATGTCTACCTGATTGCAACATCTCCATGGGAAAGGATTTAAGCTGGGGCTCCAGGGGCTACATTGCCACACTTATCTAGAGTATAGGCCCTCTTCCTGTCTGTGGGAAGTGATCTCTTTCTTAAATAAACCTTTTCTTCTTTCACCTCTTTGTATGTTGCAAATCTTTGCATTAGTCTGGTCTCTGCTTGCCAGCGCACACCGCTGGCACAGTGGCTCCGGTGGTGCTATGCCCATTCATCTATCCACCCTCACCCTATCCGTACCCTAACATCTGCAAGCCATGAAGCAGGCACTCACTAGACATTGGATCTGCCAACACCCTCATCTTTGATTTCTCAGCCTCTAGAACTGTGAGAAATAAGTGTGTGTTGTATAAACTGCCCAGTCTATGGTAATGTGTTATAGCAGCCTGAACTTAAGATACTACAGAAACAGAAAAACTAAGAAAAATACTTTTCCCACAATTCTAATAAACATACATGCTTACTACAATCATAATAACATTTCAATATATTTTCCTAATTTTATAAGCATCCTTGGAATGTTTTGTCTTGAGTTAATGTTCCTGCCCCTTCTGCCCTTATTTTTCTTTTCTTTTCTTTTTTTTTTTTTTTTTTTTTTTGAGTTGGAGTCTCACTCTTTCACCCAGACTGGAGTGCAGTGGACGCTACCGGCCACCGCAGCCTCGACCTGCTGGGCTCCAGCAATCCTTCCGCCTCAGCCTTCCAAGTAGCCGGAATTACAGGCATGCACTACCACGCCCGGCTGATTTTTTGATTTATTGTAGAGATGAGGTCTCGCTGCCCAGGCAGGTCTCAAACCCGCGTGCTCAGGCAAACCACTCACCTCAGCCTCCCAAAGGCGCGGGATTACAGGCTGAGCCACCGAGCCCAGCTGCCCTTATTTTTCTTAAACAATACAAGTGCATTTTTTGGTAGTCAGAAGTTGTGGTAGTCAGAAGTCCAGAATGAGTCTTACTGGACTAAAATCAGGATGTTGGCAGGATAATTCCTTCAGTAGGCTCCAAGACAAATTCTATTTCCTTGCCTTGTTCAACTTCTAAAGGCCATCCACATTCGTTGGCTTGTGGCACCTTTCTCCATCTTCAAAGCCAGCAATAGTAGTTTGAGTCCTCACATTGCTTCACT